>PVKZ01006027.1:0-41781 GCA_004027375.1 Macroglossus sobrinus | reverse complement strand
TTTTTTTCTCTGTATCTATGACTTTGTTTCTATTTTATTTTGTTCTTTAGATTCCACACATTAGTAAAATCATATGGCCTTTGTCTTCCTCTGTCTGACTTACTCCGCTGAGCACAATTCCCTCTAAGTCCATCCACATTGTTGCAGATGGCAAGATTTCATTCCTTTTTATGGCTGTGTAATATTCCATTGCATATATGTACCACCTCTTCTATATCCACTCATCCATTGATGGGTACTTGGGTAGCCTCCGATCTTGGTTACTGTTAAATAATGCTGCAATAAACAGACAGCAAGTGTTTCATGAGCAAGTACTGACTGTCAGACGTGGTCCAGGCACTGGGGATACAGCAGTGAACAAGGCAAAGCCCTGACTTTGTGGAATGGACATTCTTAGGCAAGTTATACTTCCTTCCTATATCTTTTCAATGGGTTCTTCCTTCAAGAACCTAAGATCCAGCTCAAAGTCCTTGGCTCTCCCCTCAATCCTTCCAAGACTCCTCTTGACAGAACCAACTCCTTTCTGCTTAACCCTTTCTTCCCTGGCCTCTTTTGTGCCCGTAACATTCCTCCCTGCAGTCCTGTGAGTAGCTGCTGTGCCTACTACTTAGTTAGTATGGGTAACCTGCTATCAGTGGCCTGGGTTTGAAGCTTCATGTCTCTACTTCTATCTGTGTGAACTTGAGCGATTGAGCCAAGTGGTCTGCTCCAGCTCGCCTGTTCTAAGTGCAGTTAGGTCGGTGGATTCTGGGGAGGTCAACGCTTCAGTGAACCGAAATACACACCTTGGCATTTGAGCCTGGTACTATAATGGGAAGCTGGGGAAGGCTGAGATAGTCATCCCCTAACTCAGCAATGCCCCAAACATGAATCAACGTGACCACTGAAAGCAAGCACGATTGTTCTCCAGGTGGCAGATATCAGAAAGGAATGAAGAAACACAAAGGACGTTTCCCGAGAAAGAGGGACGAAGTAGGGGAAAGTGCGCAGGTCGATAGGTGTCCTGTAGCTGCTAGGTTTTAATCTACACTCCAGGAGTATTTGAAAAGCTTTTAAATATACCTTATATTATTCTTTCGATATCTCACAATTACTTTTATAGGCGTTCCTGTTTTGCAGACGAGTTAGCAGGCTCAGGTGAATGAAGTCAGGTGGCCAGATGGCCAGGAAGTGATTCAAGTGAGTTCAAACATAGGCTTGTCTGAAGTCCAAGTCACTTTACTGTGTTTCTGCCCTGGGACCAGCTCCCAAGAACAGCAGGGTAAGGCATCCTTAAGGAAACAGGCCACGGGGCCCGTGGAGCTCAGTGTCAGGAGGAAAGGATGCAAGCTCAGACCATCGGCAGCACATGCTTGAAGCAGTTCAGTCATTCTTTTGATGTGGGCGTGCTACGTGGGAATCACCGAGTAGCTGTTTCAAATTATGAGCCCCCTACCCCTAGTGCTTCTCATTCAGTAGTCTGGCTGGCAAAGAACTCAGAACAAATTTCAGAAACGCTCCCCAGATGACTCTGAAGCATACCTCTAATGCAATGACCCCTGGAGGCTTCGCGACCTTATAAACCCAAGTTCCAGTTCTGACATTGCCCCTGACTAGCTGTGTGGCCCGAGGCAAGCAGCTTCCCCTCTCTGAACCTCCGTTTTTCTAACAGCAAATGAGTGAAAAGCCGTGCTGCCTCCTCGTGAAGATTTTACAAGGGGTTCTGGGCAGGTGCCTGCCACAGGCTTGGCATGTATTACTAACGAGCAAGGAAACGTGAATTCTGTGCTCTTTCCTCCCTCCCCCCTCACCTCCCTTGACTTAAAGAAGCCCCAGAAAGGTGGAGGGAGCTCCTTTGGAAAGGGCCTCTTTTTTTGGCAGCCAACTTAGAATTTCTCAGCTATCAGTTGGAGCTCAGAGTTCACACATGTGTGATGGATGAGCAGGGAATATAAACACCTCGTTAGTGTTTGAAACCTCTGGTCAGAATGGGGAAGGAAGACCAGCCAAAGTCTGAGAATTTAAGCAGAGGAATAACGCCTGCTCCCATAAAAATGAAGAACGGTGGGTGGACGAGGGAGCCACACTAATCATGGCAGAGTTATTCGACCCGCTCGAAAACTCTTCATGGCGGGCAATGGCCAGCCCGTTGGGTGGCATTTTATTAACACGAATAGACTTTTGCAAGGTATGTCTCACATTGCTCTCCAATGTGAGAGCCTCAGGAATTCATTAAATATTAAAAGGTGGTACTCTGTGTTCTTCAGTTAAAGATGTCCTCCTGATGAGGTTTCCCGCAAGTTAGGGATGTAAAGAAAGCAGAGAGGCCCAGGATGAATGAATGCTGTCAGCCTTGGCAGGGAAGACAATAAAATAATCATCATTGTGAATGTTTACTGGGTACTTACTATATGCCAGGCACTAGACTAAGCACTTTCCATATATATACATATATATATATAATATATATATATATATATACACACACACACACACACATACACACATATATATATGTATATATATACTATATATACTATATATATTTATATTTATTTATATTTATATATATTTATATAAATTTATATAAACATATATATATTTAATACACACAATAACCCTATAAAGAAGGCATTAGCATCCTCACTCTATAGGTAGGGAAACTGAGGCTGGGATTTTGAAGCTGATATGAATGGAGAAATATAAGGCAGGCTTTGGAGTCAGAATGATGAGGGCTTTTCCAGATCTTTCTTAGCTGTGTGGCCTCCAGCAAGTTACTAAGCTTTTTTGGAGCCTCAGTTCTCTCTTTTATAAACTGGGGAATCATCCCCACTTGATAGCTGAGGAAATCGGGGCCCAAGGGCACAGAGCTAATAAGCGGTGGGGCCAGAACTAGTCTGATGGCCTTGGACTTGGTCCATTTACTTATTGCTGTATAATGAACATCTCTAGAACGTAGTGGTTTAAAAGCCGTTTCATTTCATATATGAGTTTGCAGGTCAAGAATCTGCGTGTGCCCCAGCTGGTCCGTTCACCCACAGTCCACGTGGGGTTCGCTGAGGATCCATTTCCAAGATGTCATTATTACTCACATGTGTTTCTCCTTCTTTGTGTGGCATCTTATCCTCCAGGGCCTCTACGCGGGCCTCGGGCTTCCTCCCGGCATGGTGGTGGAGAGTAGTTGAACCCACATTTTCATTGGCTTGCCCCCACATCAGTGTTCTAAGAGGCGGGAGGCAGAAGTGTCACTTCCACCATAATCTCTTAGTCAAAGCAATCACAGGCCACTGCCCTCTCTTGATTCACAGAGAGAGGGGGCAACAGAAGGGATGCCAAAGAATTTGTAGCCGTCTTTAATCTGTCTCATTGATGCATAATAAAAAGACAATGAATGGTGGATTTTACTTAGAAAGAAAATGTAACACGGGGCAGCTAATACCCACTTGCCCACCCAACGTTATTGGGAGAATTAAATGAATGAATGTAAAATATAATGCTGGATAGCTGAAAAAAATCAGGTGCATATTGAAAGTAAACTTCCTCCCTTTCATGACTAGAAGGTCACTCTGGCCAGGGAGGTGGCATCATCCCATGTGTAGTGCTGCCAGGTAAAGTACAAGACATCCAGGTACACACGTGTTTCAGATAAATCATGAGTAATTTATTTTAGTATGAGTATATCCCATGCAATATTTGGGACATACTTATACAGTTATTTGCTGTGTATCTAAAATTCAAATTTAATCGGCACTTTGTTTTTTTATTTACTAAATCTGGTAACCCTTATAGCATGTAGATGGAATTGCTGAGAATAAGAATTCTGAGGAAGATTGAATTTACAATTTGAATGAGATGCCATCATGGTCTGTCCGGACCTGAAGTACTCCTTCCTCCAATTATGCCAAGAAAGAAGCATTAGAGAAAGAAAACAGAAGTCTAAAGCCTTCCCATCTGGGTCCCATCAGTGAAGGAGGTACCCCACATTCATGGGGTGTCTCCAGCCATGGAGCACATGGCCATGCCATGTTGCCCTTGGGAAGGGACTTAGCTCAGTTTTTTCATCTGTAAAATGGGGGTAGTAATAATAGCAATCCAACCCAAAGGGGAATTGGAAAGCATAAATGAGGTAAAATTACAAAGTGCTTACAACAAGTCCTAACCCATGGTAATGGCTCAATGTGGACTTTTATGAATCATCAGTGGAAAGACAGATGTGCAGACACATCAAAGGCTGCCCAAAGTGAGGCAATGGAAGTATCAGAGACGTAGTTGGGATGGAAGAGAGTGACAGCGGGGGAGAGCTTTATAGAAGTGATATCCAAGTAGGGTTCTGGTGGATGGAGTGGAGTTTTCCAGACAGACAAGAGAGAATGGCTTGCAGGCAGAGGGAACGGCTTGTGTAAGGAAAGAAAGGGAAAAAGGGAAAAGTGAAAGGAGCTTTGTAATTCAATTTAAGTAACTGAATGTCCATCAGGTAATTCGATGCCGTTTAAGCAATTCAGTGTCAATGGAGAGTGAGATAAAGTCTGATCTTCTAGGGACCTAAGAGAGGGCCCTGGAAGGATGTGGATCTCACATGTGGCTGTTCCTCTTTCTGGGACCCTAAAGCTTTTCCCAGCCCAGGAAGGACCTGATGAGTTTTGCATGTGGACCAGGTCCAAACGTCGCAGTGGGCGCGATGAGAGGGCAAATTAAGATTGAGACAGAGAGACGTTTACATTATTCCAGATGTCGGGACTCGGACGCAAGGCGGTGGAGGCGAAGAGATGCACAAGAGAGCAGCCAAGAGAGACATTTCTGGAGTATGGGGAGGAGGACCTGGATTCCCAGCTTCCGGCAGAGGGAGAAATTTGACGTACACAGTGAAACACTAGACAAAGCGCATTATAGGCGAATGTCTACTGAATCGAAAGCTTGAGTGTGAAAAATAATGCCTACGATTTGAGGAAACTGGGATTTCTATAGCCCTGGGAAGATCAGAGGGGCCCAGGCCCATAATGTTGTTCTGACTTTCCAGCCGAGGGAACTGCGTCCTCATCCCAAGGGGAAGCAGGAAGAGGGAGCCAAGGAAGTCGGTCTGTAGTTGTTGTGCAAGCAGTTCCGGGTCTAAGGCTAAAATATATATAATATATATAACATTATTCTATATTATATATTTTATGATATATAAGATATAAGATATAAGATACAATACATATTAATATATAATATATAATATATAATAGATGATATTATATTATATTAATATAATATAATATTAATATTAATATAATACATAATATTAACATTATATATTATCAAATTATATTATTACATTATATTATAATATGTTATTATATTATATATAAATTAATATATTATATAATATATTATATATTATATTATATTAATTATATATACCATAATCTATATATAATATAATATGTTAATTAATATATATTAATATATAATATATTAATATATGTTATATTATATGTAATAATGTATTATTATATAACATTATATATAATATATATAATATATAATATTATACATATACTATTATTAACTCAGTGCCAAGCATTGAGTTAAAAGCCTTACATCAATGATTTTGTTCTCACAGAAATCACATGACTTTGGCAATGTACCCATTTTGCAAGTGAGGAAACTGAGGCTTTGGTGTATTACCTGGTCACTCATCCACTGAGTGGCAGAGACTAAGGACCCAGGGACCTGTGACCATACATCTATGCTTTGAACCATCCTGCCAGAATTCAGCATTTCCCATCGTGCATACTGCCACTACTGTGATTTACTTAATATTATTTTTAAGTCCATTTTGACTTATCCTGAATAATAATAATGTGGCAAAGATCCAGAAATTCAAATCTAGACATCAAAACAGGGCATAACATTCAAATAAGGACTGTTTATACGATATTATGTATTGAGTGGAAGAAATTGGCACCAAAGCGTATTCACCGTGTGATTCCATGTGTGTGAAGTTCAAGATCGGGCAAACTAGACTGCAGGGACAGAAATCAGAGCAGTGGCTGCTGTTCCTGATGGTAGACTGGAAAAGGAAGAAAAGAAGTTTCGTAGGATAATGGCAAGGATTTAAATTCTGACTGGGATGTGAGTTACACGAGCGTGCACACGTGTCATTGAACGGTAAACTTAAAACCTGTGCATTTTATTGGATATAATTATGCTTCAACAAAAAAGAGGCCTCAAATTTGGGCTTTTGGCCTTATCTTTAAATGAGGTTTAACAGACTCACATGGACAATACTGACCTGACATAACCTTAAACAGGTGGGCCTTTGCTAAACATTTTCTGTGCCTGTAGATATATTGTTTTGTGGAGAGCAGGAGTGTGTCGTGTGGCATTTTTGTGTAAATATTTTCATTTTTTAGGTGTAACTATTTAAAAGTCTCCATACATTTTGTTAAAAACAAACATTTTGCTAGCCTAAGTTCTCGATGCTATCACTTAGAAGCTGCGTAACCTCAAATAAGTCATCCATCTCTGTTGTTTCCGTTTATTTATTTATTAAGTTTATTGGGGTGGCATCAGTTAATAACATTATATAAGTTTTGCGTGTAAATTTTAGAATACTCCATCTGTATATGGCATTGTGTGCTCACCACCCAAAGTCTAGTCTCCTCTGTCACCATAAATTGACCCTTTTACCTTCTTCGTTCTGCCCCATCCCTCTTCCTCTGTGGTGACCACCTTTCTGTCGTCTGTGTGTATCAGTTTGCTTTGTTTGTTCGTGTGTTGCTTTCTATTATGTATCTTACACGTGAGTGAAGTCATGTGGTTCTTGTTCCTTTTCTGTCTTATATCTCTCAGGACGATAATCTCACGATCCACCCACGCTGTCGCAAATGGCAGTTATTTTATCCTTTGTTATGGCTGAGTAGTATTCCACTGTGGATATGTACCGTATCTAGGGGGGAGAAGGGAGGTAGACGAGGTAAAGGGGGCCAAATATGTGGTGACAGAAAGAAATCTAACAATGGGAGGTGAACACACAATGTAAATATATATGGGCCTGACTGTTAAAATGTACAGCATAAAAAATAAGTAATTTTTAAAAAATAAAATAAAATAAAAGTATGTATCACAACTTCCTTGAGAGTGTGTTAAAAAAAAAAAAAGCAGCATCTCATAAAAATCAATGTGGACCATGAAATGAAAGGGGCAGAAACCAACTTAATTCCAAGGGCTGAGAAATCATGTTGTGTCCAACGGGCACACACATCCCATCAGTAAGTAACTGGGCTTACTTAAGTATAAAATAACATTTTCTCTTTAAATTGATGTGTCTTGTTTTTTCAAACAGTACTGACATATTAGGGCATCCATACTAAGTTTTTTTGGAGCTAGTGACTAAAGTCACCAGGAACCAAGAGGGTTTGGGAGCCTCTAGTCTAGGGGGAAGAAAAAAAAGAAAGACCTATTCAAACCCAGAAGCAAACAGATGAATTAACCCGGAGAGAATTTGGAGGGCAAACACAACTTTGCACTTCTGTGGAGAGTAAGGGGCAAAGCAACACACACACAAAAACAGCAAAACAAAGGCAGTCTGCCTGTCCATTAAAAACCAATCGGCTTTGAGCTTTGTTAAATGCAAAGCTCTTTAGCTGAGGAGCTCAAAGAGCTTTATTACAGGTAAATATCCTTGTCTCCAGCTGCTAATAGGAGAGGCCAGGCCCAGGGAGATTAGGGCAGAACGCCTATTTAAGGTCACATAGCAGTCAGTGACAAAGTGGAGACTCACAGAGTGCTCTGTAATGGGATTTGTCTACTGTCTATTGTATCGGCCTAAGACGCTGGATGTGTGAGGGCTAGGCTTCGAGGAAGGAGCTTGTGGGGGACCCAGCATCTTAGAATCACCGAGGGCTACCACGGGAGGGACATTGAGGGTTTTGTTTTCTAGACCCCACACTGAGGCTCTGAGAGGGCCAGTGATTTGCCCAGGTCTGCCCAGCCTGTCTGAGGCAGAGCCACAGGTAGAATGGGGCATTCCCAATTTCCACCTAATTCTCTCTTGGAGTTTTCCTGGCTCTCAGGCGATTAGTCTAGAAAAACCTATTAAGGAAATTCAATTTCTCGAAAGCGGGCTGAGTGGACCTTGAGTTACATCAAAGCTGGTGTGGATTTGGAAGGACGTAGAGAGAGGAGTGGGAAGGCATCCAGGTTGGCTGCGGATCGGAGCCCTGGCCCTGCTGAGGACTCGCGTGGGACCGGAGGCAAAGTGACCTCTCGCCTCTGCACCTCTGGGAGCTGTGAGAAACAGCAAGGGGTCTGGGTTCGTCAGTCCCGAAAACGCTCTAGCCCCAGTAAAAGCCACTACTTACTGGTTGCAACATAACCAGACCTCAGTTTTGCTTTCTGCAGAATGGGAACCTCGAGTGTACCCACCTCACAGAGTTGTGGGCAGCCACAGAGCGCTTCAACCATCCGGTATCTGAAATATTTGAGATGGGTCTACCCACCTTCCGCAATTTATCATTCTCCTATAATTGCTTCTAAATCCCCACCAGTGTTCAAGCTTTGGGGGCCAACCCAGGGTTGCCAGATAAACTATAGGACACCCTTTAGCAACCTTTGAATTTCAGATAAATGGAAAAGTCATTTGTTTAGTTTAAGTATAACCCCAATGTCACATGGGATATACTTACACTAAAACGTTAGTCATCGTTGCTCTCCATTTAAATTTACCTATCCTCTTGTATTTTTTATTTGATAAATCTGGAAAACCTAGCACTGAGCCAGCTTTGTGTCTCAGATGTTGGTTCTGGGGGAAATGTTGGCTCCGTTCGTTGTTCATGCCCCATCTGAAGAGGTGAGACGATCAGCATTTAATTTGTGGCTCTGAATTTTTTTCACGTGGTGGGAATGAGGCCAAGAACACTCCCCTCACATCCTGTGGTTCAGTTTCCCAAATTCTATCAGCACAATGGATTAGAATAAAGAAAGGAGGGGGAACTTGCCATATGAATGATTATTTGGGTTGGTAGGCATGATATCTGAGCCCTAGTTCCAGAAATTTCTGGGAAGAGAATCCAGTTAAAGGGCATCAAAGACATGATCCCTGAACTACCTGGAAAATGTAAAGACATTAAGATTCCTACTGATAAGAGAGAGATGAGAGATCTGTAGATATTTCAATCCAAAGGATGCAGCTAGGTGGCTAGGTCTGGAAGGCACCGTGGCTTGCAAACTAAGGATGCTGAAATCTTTCTATGAGATCTTTCTACATCAATGCATTGTTCTGTCCAATGGGGCAAGAATACTCACACACTTCATCCTCTCTCCCTACTTCTCTAATGAACCTATAAAAAAAATAGATTTCTAGCCTGGAAGTTAAAGTGATTGTTTTCTGCTTCTAGAACACAGTAGACACGTGGTAAATTTAAGCTGGTACGATACCTAAATAAACCACCTCTAGGGAATTTTCTTAGTGTGACCCAGGGTCGAACGGTTTGTTACACTGTGTGGTTCCTTGGAGTTCTTGGGACAAGCCCATGCTCCCCATCCATCTGAGGCTAGAGCCTGGTTGTGCTTACTACCCCTCCAAGCTCTTATTTTAGAGGGGACGAGGCTGAGAATCTGCGAGAAGCCTCCATACCCCTGTGGACGGACAGTGTTATACCCATATCGCAGACGGAAAAATGGATAGGAAGTAAAAAGTCTCCCGTCTGAGCCTCCGTTTCCTCATCTGTAGAATGGGGCTAACACTGCGCCTTTTGCAAGGCTGTTCTCAGCAATCAAGTGAGATGCGGCATGTGTAGACCTTGATGACGTGCTTCACTGATTTAGTTGGCGAAACTAGTGTATCTGTGTAACTGGCGCAATATCAGAACTTTTTAAGATCCCTTTAAAAACTGTGAAAGACTCTGTCAAGTGAAATAGCATAAACAAAAACTCTACTGTGCTATTTATCTGTCTCACTGTCCTACGTATCTAGCTGTAGATAGGCGGGTGGATGATTGAGGATGTATATACGTCTATTTGCATGTCTTCGTGATATTGTCATTTGTCCTCTTTGAGACACTTAATAAACTGAGTTAAGTGTATTAATCCGTATATGTTTAAACACATTGAATCCACTACGTGCATTAAATAAATGAAAGGAAGGCAGCTGAACTACAAGTGTGTTCTTTTGGCCTCTCTGGTCCTTCGGTCGCTGCAGAGCTGCCATTGGGCATACAATAGTTGGATTTACTGAGCCTCAGTGATTCTCACCTCCCTCCTCCATCCCTCCCTGCCACCCCTTCCACCCTGGCTTCTCCCGGCTTCTTCTTCCTTCTTGGCAATCGGAGGCTGTTTTCCCAGTTTGACCCTTGGGGCTTTCCAGAACCTTTTTACTTAAACATGTATTGACCTACGCCTTACTTCCCTGGGTGCATTTTGCCATAGGCAGCAATCTGCAAGTCATCAATTAGCCCGAGACTGTCTGCTGATGATGTGGATGGCTAAACTGTGTCTCCTGGTGGATAAGAGTCCTTAAATTGTGTTGGCTGATGGCTCGCTCCCTCTCTCCTCCTCACCTGGCTGATTTCCCTATGCCTCTCTGTCTGGTTTTGTCTGTCTCTTCCCTCATGCGTTCACGCCGAAGATAAAAGGACCCTATCAGGTTCCAGAAAGCCAGGCAAAGGAAAGGGGCTTTGACTTTAGCATCTGACGCATGATGGATGTTCTGTATGTGTTCGCTAAATGAGGTGGTACATAGAGAGCGGGGCATGATGCCTGCTTGGACTGTTGCTGCTCCTCTAGAAGCTCTTGATAGCCCATCCAGAGCCGTATCCAGTTCTGGTTTCTCCGGGGTCTACAGCAGTGCTTGTCATTTAAAAGGTTGTCCATCCACTGGGGCACAAATGGATGCTGGGTGTATGTATTCTGGGGATCAGCGTTGCTTCCTTCGATGGCTCATTTTTTTCTTTCTCCATCAGTGTCTTTGCCTAATAACTTTCTCTCCAAGTGCGTAGGTGTGCTGAGTCGGGGTCAAATACAAGTATCGACTCAATGAATATGTAAGTCTCTCTCCCCTCTCTTTTGTGACATGAAGGAATTTCTTTTATATCTCTGTTATCATCACCTTCCAGGAAGTCAAGGGAGAACAGCGTTGAATATGGATGGGTTTGATTTGATGAATTTGCGGAGCTATGAGTTAGCACCATACCAATACTTGATACTAGTGAATCCACTGAAAAGCTGGCTCTTCCTGGCCCAGCTCTGCCGAACCTAGACTATTGAGAGAGCCACCTGAGCCTGTGGATTTGGAAGACTCCCCACACCCCAGCTCAAGACCAACAAAGCTTCCCATGTAGCAGCATAATAATGACAACAGAGTCACACTTTCGTGGCATCTGCAGTTAGGAAACACTCCCCTTTCTTTGAACTTGGTGGAGCCTCCTGATCAAGGCTGCATGTTGTCAGGACAAGGCTGCGATCTCCCCATTGGTCAGAAAACACTGAGGCTGGAGGCTATAAAGTGTCTCTGCTCCTGAGAGTCTCCTTCCAGGGGCAGCATGGGAAGAGGCAGGAAGTCATACGGTGATCATGGTTATCACCAGCGGCGCTGTTACTGCCAATGATATATACTCTGAACACTTCGCATGATGGACGCCTGTAATCCTCACAGCTGTCTGAGGCGTGGCCCGGAAGTGACCGACGACGGGGAAGCAGAGGCTCAGAGAGACTCACGAATTTGACTAAGGTAGGATGAAAAGGCCATGGTAACATGTTTCCTTACTACCCTATTCTTAGTGTAATTGTCTCTGAGGGGGTCTCAACTTGAATCCAGAGGCCCCCTCCAAGAAATGCAGGGATGGGCTGTAAAAAGCCCTTTGAAGTTGCATTCACAAATTTCCCTGCTAGTGTATAATTTTTTTGAACCAGTGTCTATAGCTAGATTATCAGAGGGACCCATGACATCCAAATTATGGACCATGGGTTAGAGCAGTACCAGAATGCAAAAAGGGTGGTAAGAAGCAGCGAGCAACCTCAAAACCATCCAGCTGGTTAAACCAATTCCTACTCTCCACCAGATACAGAGTTCTTTTCGTTTCTGAAATCTGGTCTTTACCTCTTGACAATTTCCTTTGGACAAAACTGAATAAGTAAAGAAGCCACTTGAAGCCATAAATATTATAGGAAGCAAGAAGCAAAGCCAGTGGGGCCCAGCATTCCCCAAGCCTGGAAAAGTAGGAATTGCCCAGCTTGTCCCAGGATCAAAGGGAGGAGGCAAACCCTTCATCACCAGCCTTCCCCATCAGCCCTGCTTAGGGCAGGAAGATGTCAAGGGGGAAAGCTTTCTTTGAAGTGTCAAGATAAGAACCGCCTCCACCTCCCCTTAGTGTGAAAGTGGTTTCCTCCAGGAGCCAGGGGAGGGTGTGAGGCATTTGGCCGTCTGTAGGAGAGCTCAGAGGAACTTATCGACAGGGGCAGACACCTCTGTGGCTCCAGGCTGTGTCTGGACCCTCCCAAAGATCCCCAGTAAACATCAGTCCTTAAAAATATATGAAGTGTATAGGCACAGGACCATTTTTTTTCCAGTGGCATCCCATCTCAGTGGTGTCTACACTGGCTTGAGCATCGTACAGTTGAGTGGATAGAGCTTTGCAATCATGTGGATTAGTTAGACCTTGCCCATTCTGGCTGGGTCAGTTTGGGCAAGTCACTTAGCCTCTCTGAGCCTCAGTTTCAATGGGTATTATAATAATCGTTCCTACATCTAGAGTTTATCTAGAAATCGATGAGATTATACGAGCTAACCATTTCTTTTCCTCATGTCTGGTATGTGTAAGCACATTTTAAAAATGTGAGCTGATGTTTTTCTTTCCTGTCTGGCTCAATACATCCGGTCTAGATGGGCTTTAGAGTTAAGATGTCTGACTACGAAATATTCTTTCCCCAGGTATTAATTTTGCCCAATTTTAAGGGCTTTGAGTTGAAGGATGGGATTGGACTTATCTTCCTTCTCCAGCATGGCAGCTAAGAGCAGATTGCCAGCATTCGAAGGCCCAGCTTTACCATTTAATAACTGTGTGAACCCTAGGAACTTCCTTAGCTTCCCTCTGTCCAGTGGAAAGACAGCTTCTCATCTATGAAAAGAGGACATTTTATAGATATTTATTATTGGAATTGAATGAGTCATTATATGAACAATTAGAATGTGCTTGGCACATAGTAGGTGCTCAGTAAGTGTTAGTTCTCATCTGTGCCCCCAGCTACCACCAGCTTTCAGAGGGACCAGTAACTGTTTGTTAGGTGGAATTTATTGAAAAATGGAAGTGTACCCAAACTTGGGTTCTAGGTTTTAGAAGTATCTATTGGCTTTATGCCTAAGATGCTTACATTTTAATTGAAGGATTCATATATATATATATATATATTCAGTCACTGCTTCAATCAGAAAATGTGAGGGCCAAATATAGGCTAGACCGTTATTCTCTCTATTTTAGGAAAAGCTTTGATGTGCCCAGCTGTGCCCTTCATGTGGATTTCCTTCTCCGCCTGGAATTCCATATCCCATGGAATTCTTGCTGACCTTCCTTTTCAGCCTGCTCACATTTTCAAACCCATTAGGTCTCAGCTGAAATGCCACTTCTTCTTGGAAGCCCTCCCTGATCATGAATTAAGTTAGTTCTTCTATCTAGCGTATGTCACAAGCACCCTACTTCCTCTGTGTTTTGAATGCTTGTTTTCATTTCCGACTGCAACATTCTTCACTTCCTTGAGGATCAGCTTCACACCTGCCTTTTGTTTGCTGTATTCCTAGAACCTAATGCCATGCCTGGAACATACAGGTACTCAAAAAAAAATTGTGACTGGATAAATAAAAGGGACTTTCCAGGTGTGGATGTCCCCTGTTGGAAGGTATTATTACTTTGCTCAGGTCATCCCAGGAGTAAATGACACCCCCACCTTACAAAGGTTAGCAACAGTGAGTTCTGAAACTTTTCGAGATTGCAAGACCCTCCAAAGGAACTAGTCCAGGCTGTTTGTTTTTCAGATGGAGAAACAGTCTAGAAAGACAAAGCCATTTCTCTAACTCTACGTAATGGGCAGAGATGGGACTAGAACTTAAATCTTTTAACTTCCAGAATCCTTTGAAAGAAAAAAAGAATAAGTTGAATCTTTTCATTAAAGTCAACTGTTTACTTAAGATGGAATAATTAGGACCCCCCCCATTGGTGATGGGGGACATTGTGGCAGTAAACTGAGACAAATTACTTTTCTCATTAGAAGCAGATATTGAGTCTAATAAGAAAAAAAAAAATTAAGACATGGGCTCGAGAAAACATGAGCTCAAATTCTGTGTATCCCCAGATACACAATATGTTCATTTTTAAGTGAGAGCAATTACATTTCTTACAGGAATTTGGTAATGTATAGGCAATAGTGCGTGTATCGTGTAATAAAGAATTTGGTTGACCTTTGTTCCTAAATAGGGGACTCTAAATCTTCGGAATTTCCTGAGTTTTAGGAATGTTTTTGTTATTCATGAGCCCCCTGAATCACACCTGAATTTATGCTGATGACTTAGTCGAGATGACTTAGGAAGGGGACTGGTCGACCAGAAAGACGGGCCATGTGATTGATTAGAAGGTTGGGGATCTGAGCCAGCCAGCCCGGTGGAAGAGGAGGACAATTGGAAATTGAGTTCAAACCCATGTCCAATTATTCCAACCCATCCTGGCTGTGTCATGAAACCCCAACAAACACTCTAGGCACCAAAGCTTAGTGGAACTTCCTGTTTGGTGAAGACATCAGTGTTTCAGGAGAGCGATGCTCCCGGATTCCGTGGGGAGAGGGCATCCAAGTGCCACGTTCGTCATCTTCCTCCGTCTCACTCCATGTGTCTCTTCGTTTGGCTGGTCCTGATGTGTCTCTTTTCTGATAAACCTGTCATTGTGAGTATAGCCCTTACCGGAGTTCTGTGAATGGTCCCAGTGAGTGGAAACCCAAGGAGGTAAATAAATGCAGCTATGATCCTCACTTTACAGAGGAGGAAATAGAATCGGAGAGATGACGTCACGTGCACGAGGTCACACAGCCAGGACAAGATAGAACCAGGACTTCAGCCTCTTAGGTTGCAGAGCCAAACCCCTAACCACCACATTCTGCTGTCCTTTGATTATCCTGTAAAAAGCAGCAAGCTGGCTGGCTCCCTTCTGGAATCTGGCCCAAGCCACTGAGTTTCCATCTCATATAGAGCCCTGGCAGGAATCAGCATGCTCCAGAGGGGAGAGTTTATTCCTAACTGTGGACAAAGTTAAAAGAAACTAATTAGCAATAGTGCAGAACCTTCTGGAAAATCAGGAAGATGCTCTTTGCCCCCTCTTAAGCCTGCAGGCTTATCAGAACTTGGTGAGAGTTGCAGGTATAAGATAGCTAAGACAAGAGATGTGGCTTTTCTTACAGAACAGCAGCCCCTGCAAACCTGCCACCTGGAAAGGAAGAACTATCCCCCCTCTCTCGTCCCTCCCTTCCCCTCTCCGGCTGGTGCCTCCCATTGGTGAACCCCAATGGAAGCCAGAGGGCAAAGAGGCCCACAGAGGCAGCCCGTGCCGGTCAGTCTCTTGGGCCCAGGACAGGACGAAGGCTGCCGACTACGCTTGGGCCAGCAGTATGGCTCTATTCATTTCTTCCATATTTCCTGCTCTCGGTACAGGTGGAAATTAGACATTCCAAGAGTCAGATGAAAATACATGAGATATATTGTCCTCCTGGGGTTTCTGGTGTAACTAGACCCCGAACTCTACTCCGCGGGCTTCTGTCACCTTCCCGGAGCTCATTTCCAAAAGGAAATAACACCTGACCGAAAGCTCCACCTGCCACGGCCACCTCTCTGAACCCTCAGCTGCCGGGGGCTGACAGTAAGTCACAGAAGCACACTGATTTCTCAAGGGAAAGATGAGGGAAGTGAAAGCAGAAGTCCTGTGAGTATGGCTTGAAAATTCTTGCATAGGAAGGCAAATGAGGTTGGCTGGGAAGGAGGTGGGGAGTTGGGGGGGACGGGGGGAGGATGAAAATGCAGCCACGGCCTTTTCGGAGCAAAGAAAAAGATCTAAAGCATGTCCTCCGTGCTTAACACAGTCAACGGCCAGCTCAGCTCGAGAACTTCTGGGCTTTGCGTTTGACTTCATTATGTGCTTTTCGATTTCCTGGGCCGAGCAGACCGCTATTAATTAGTTTCTGTTCAGGTTAATCCAGCTTTTCTTTCATGGACTTATTTTCTCTCGCTAAGAGTTTTAAGTTTAAAATGTCACTAACAACCTCGATAATTTAGTGTCTAAACCCTCAACGGTCAGGGAATTATAACTAATGAATAATATGTTCAACCAGTTTAATCCTAGAAGCAGCTCATTAACATATCAAAAGACTTTAAAACATGCACCCTCTTTGACCCTAAAATTTCCTGTCTTGCAAATGGGGTTTTTTTTTTCTTTTTGCCCTAAAGAAATAATTACGGATGTGCACTGATATTCAGTTAAAAAGGTGTACGTTGAATTATGGTTTAGGTCAGCAAAGACGGGGAACGGTCTCATGCTGAACAAAATAATAATAATGTAAGCAGTAGTAATAATAAAACAATAGCAATTATCATGTTATATAATGTTTTTCCCTGTCCCCAGGCGTTACCTTAAGTACTTTGCCTGCGTTGGTTCCTTTCATCGCCACAACAACCCTATGAGGTTAGTTTCATTATCTGTCCCACTTTAGGGCTAATAAAACCAAAACACAGAGCAGTTAAGCAATTTGCCCAAAGTTGCACTTAATATTTGCCCAACCCAGGACAAGAGAAAAAAATGGAAGCCTACGGACCATTTGAAAAGTTATAAAGCAAGGTCATTGACTGTTAAATTGGATGTTTTCTAGCTCCCAGTCCAGACAAATACGCTTTCGTTATGACAGGGGAGGCCGCATCCGAATGTCGACTCCCCGGATCCCTTGGAGTTCTGTGCCCGGATGTGGTGACACAGGGCAGGCCCTCCTACAGCCAACAGCTTATGCGCTGTCTCTTCCCACCCCTGAATCCATCCCACACGGTGAGGGGTCACATGCAGATGTGTGTTGCCATGCCAGCCAGTAAGTACATCCAAGTTCCATCGAGACCCCTCCATCAAAACAATGCCCCTCCCCGGACACAGTTGGAGGCACAGTTCTTCCAGAGAAGAGCCAGCACGAGTTCTAGAAGGAGAATCAGGGGTGCAGGGCAGGAAATTCCAGGCTCCCAGGGATCTGGAGTGTGGTTTAGAAGGGCACGTGGGTTCTGAAAAGGTATATCTCCTCGCCCCATAGACTTCTCACCCCGTGGGAAGGGGTGTGGTGGGAGGAAGCCCAGAGCGAAGCCCTCTGAGTGCAAGTCCAGAGAATGGATTTCTTTTACCCAAGTGTAACTATGGTATTAGAACCAGCAATTGGACTCAGTCAACCAGGCTCCACTTAACTAAAGTATCCCTCAGAGTGAGATTCTCAGTAAATTGCAGTACATCCCTAAAATAAAATACTATTCCACCACTAAAAAGCGTACGTATATCAATGGAAAGATACTCCAAAAATCTTATAGGTGGTGAAAAAGCAGTATACAAAATTGTAAGAGTATTATAATACTGTTATGAAAAAAAAACTATGGTTACATACATAGAAAAAAACATAAAAAGAATATACGAAAATGTTAGTATATCATGGTAATAATGAGATTTGGGGTGATTTTATTTTTATTCTCTTTTTCTTACCTATATTTCTATTTCCCATAATAGTGTCAATTGCTTAATAGAAAGAATAAAACACAATAAAAGTTATGTTTTAAAATTCAGTTCTTGCCCACCAGGTTACAGAAGAGCATATTGGACCCTGTAGGAAACACCGAAATGAGAGAGGAGACAGAGTAGGTATGGTGAGGAAGAATACAGTGCTTTGTGTTCACAGGAAACACACTTTCTTGAACATTTCCCAGCTTCCCTTGCAGCTACATTGGCATCACCGTGACTGAGTTTTAGCCAATGGAAATGGAGCAGAAGTCATATAAACCATTTCCACACCTGACCCCTAAAAAGATGGCCCTCTAGCCATCTCGTGCCTTGTTCTGCTCTCAGAGGCCATGCATTCCAGAACCCGCACCTACAAAATGTTGGAGAGCTGCCCAGTTTGCATCAGATCGAATGAGCGGGGTGACTGACCTCCTGCTTTGCCTGGGACTGAAGGGGTTCTGGGTCTCAAGACTTTCCGTTCTAAACACTGACAGTCCTAGAGAAAACAAGGATGAGTAGGTCACTGAAATAAGCAAGAAGTAAAGTTGTATTCTGCTAAGCCTCAGAGATCGTGAGGTTATCTGAGCATAGCAGCTGAGCCTAGCCTCTTAAAACTGCAACAACAGGAAAAAAGATCAGTATTTAAGGACTAAATGTCCAGCCTAATGCTTAGCTGCAGCCCACTATGTACCCTTGTGACCTTTGGCAGTTCCCTTTAATGCACTGGACAACAGTTTTCTGACCCACACAAAAGAAATGACAAGGGAGTGGAGTGGGGAATAGAAATGAAAAAATAAAAAAATAAAAATAAAAACCTACCCCATGGTTTCATCGTGAGAATTAAATACAATGTAATTCTGAAATCGCAGAAAACCCTTATAGCTATAAATCACTTGTGCAAGTGTGAATATTTATAATTATTAGAACATAAAATCAGAATGTAGTTGAGGGAGTCAGATTTATATGTAGCAAATTGAAAAAGAAGAAAAACTGACACTAGAATGGTGATGTAAATTAATTCGGGATAGCGAAGAAAGGGGAGAGAGGAAGTGTGATGGGATGGCAGGAAAAGGAAGAGTTGGAGACACTTCTTGGATGGGGCAGTGGTTTGGAGGTTTTAAGAATGAAGACGGGCTGTGGAAGGAAGGGACTTGTTAGAGGAAGAGTTGGGGGCTTCCTGGATTTCAGTCACATGTCCATTATCTACTCTGGGGCTCCGGATGACATGAACTGATGAACAAGGCCAAGCTTCTGTCCCCGGAAGATGGAAGAACTATACGGATGGACAAATGAAGAATAATAATATGAGTGTATTGATAAGTGAATAGTGAAGTAGATTTTTTTTTTTTCTCATGACTCTGGTTACCTGGCATTATTTGAAAAACTTCTAATATTTACAGAATTTCTACATTAGGAGCCCTTCCTTCCCAAGATGTAAGCTAGACTCGTTTTCTAGATGTAAACTAGACTCCCTTGCAGCTAAGTAGTTGGCCCAGGCTCCACCAATCAGGCGCTGCCAAAACAAAAGAGCAGACCTGCATAAAATCCATCCTTTGGTGCAGGTGGAGGTGTAGGTGTCCAAATTTTAAGGTGAGCAGAGCCTCTAGCATCTGGATCCCAGTGTCACTGATGAGAACCACAGAGCGTTTGCATGAGCTGCAACGTTAGTGCCAAGAGAGAAATGGCAGGTTCCCCTGGGGCGGCCATCACTGTGTGCTTTGAATGTTGTCTATGCTATAAGCCTGTCTCCACAAATCTCCTGGAGGTCTGTGAATCACCTAGCATCTTCTAACAAATTCATCTTCTGCTCAGGCCAGACAAATTGGAATCTGTAGTTTGCAACCAAGAATACCAATTAGGTAGACAGAGAGATAGATTAGACAGATAGGTGGATAGGAGATAGGTAGATAGATAGATAGATAGATAGATAGATAGATAGATAGATAGATAGATAGATATAGATGATAAATAAATAGATGATAAATAGGTAGATATAGATGATTGATGATAGATAGATAATAGATGATTTAAATAGATAGATAATAGATGATTTAGATAGATAGATAGATAGATAGATAGATAGATAGATAGATAGACAGATAGATAGACAGATAGATAGACAGACAGATAGATAGATAAATAGAGAGATGATAGGTAGATATAGGTAATAGATAATAGATGATGGAGTGAGAGAGAGAGAGAGAGAAATAGATCTATACACCCTCTGGCAGTTAACAAAGGTAACAATTAACCTTGGACATTATATTTTTAAAACCCACTACCTGAAGGTACCTAGAGTGACTAAAAGCAGGCAGATTGCAGAAGAAAGTTGATCCTGGGAAGAAAGCAACCGCATTAGATAAGCTTCCTATATTCATCACTTCTAGCCTGAAAGCAATCATTGGTCTGCACCAGTCCCAGAAAAGAGGAACCCAGGGAGGGAGTAATCCCGATTGCACGTGTATCAGCCCTGCCTGAGTCTCTAGCGGACCTCTGGACCACGCATACGGGGAGAAGCCTTCGAGCGGCCTAGTGAAGGCCAGAAGAACCGAGGCTTGAGCTGCTGCCCACTGGGGAAGACGTTCTTGTAGTTCTGCGGGACGTAACAGAATGTGGGATTTCCAGAACATGGCATTCGCAACGTCCACAGAATGATCCAGAGTCCATCCAAAGACAAATGGGCTGTTAGACGTGCAATAAACCACCCGTCCTTCACCTACGTCTCAAGTCTTTGTTGTTGAGCTTTTCTTCTGTGCCCAGAAAGCTAGATGCAGAGGATGCCATTGTGGACCCGGATTTGTTTACGCATTAACAGATACGTGTCCAGCTCCTCCAGCCTCTGCTGGGCTGGACTATGGTGATTTAATGTGAGGGTTCAAGCTTTTTACTCTCACGGAGCTTTTGTTTCTTTTTTTTTCAGGAAAGGCAGCTATTAAAGAAATAATTACACAATTAGTTCATGAACACTGACCGGGAGAAGTTTGGGAGAAGGCATGGTCCAGCACACTGCTCTGCCAGCATCCCCACGGAGTCTGGAAGCTTGTTCCGTCTTGTTAGCGCTCAAACGCAGACAATGGCACCGAGACCATGTTGGCCTCTTACTCCTTAGAAGTCATCCAAAGGCCCTGGAGCTTTTACATTTGAGCCTTTCACACATTCCTTTGTATTAAGGTTCTTTTTCTTTCCTCCTTAAAGAAGAAAAGCAAAGCAGCAAGAAACACACACACACACACACACACACACACACACACACACACACACACACACACATATGCAAACCACCACCACCATCACCATTTTTTTTTCTCCCGATCATTACATAACTTCGAGAAAGCCTTCCAAGACTTGTCCTGTAACTCTACCAAACCTATAAACTTCTTGAAGCTTAGTTGGCAAAGAAAGCTATGCCAACAGCACATAAAACCCTTCGCGGCCGGGTGTTCCAGCAATCCGAATTCATATAAAAATGTCTGGGGCCCTAAAGTTACCCAACAGAAGCTGCTCACTTAGACGTGAGCTCTCCAAAACAATTACAAATTGGAAATCCTCACTGGAAAAATAGGGTCATCAGGGGAGGGGGAAGTGGGGAATGACGCTGGGAGGGACCCCGGGGGTGTGTGTATGGGGGGGGAAAGGGGTAGGTAAAATATAGAGGTGTAAACTCCAGCCGTGAGGATTGCTTGGGGGAGAGGGGGATTATTTGAAGGAAATTGCACCGGAAAATGTAACTTGGAGTAGGCGGCTGATGGTAAAATCAGTTTTTAGTGTGGGCAAGCGGCTAGACTCAGGAGGCAGGAGAAGTGTGAAAAAAATGAACTCTGAGTCAGAGGCTGCAAGAATCGCTCCAGGCGTCTTGGGTGGTGGACCAGGGCAGAAGGTATAAAAATTGGAGGAGAAACAGAAAAAGAGGTTTGGAGAAGGGAGAGGGGCATAGTTCACCCAAAGAAACAGCATCCTTTGCAGAAACAGCAGCCCGGTGTCGGGGACCTACAGACTTTGTGGCTGCCACCACCCCACCCTTCCTTTTAGCTCTACGACATGCTGAGGATTATGGGAAGCCACTGTGGGGACAAAAGAGGAGAACACACTACAGGGAGCAGAAAATGGTGACGCACCGTGGGCCGCTTCCCCCTAACCCAAGTGGTGTTGGTGGAAGCACCTGATGGAGGGGGTAGAAAGCTCCCGATGTGCTTAGAGACCCTGTGCACGATCAGAACAGGAACCAGAAGGGAGATTGCTCATCAGAGACAAAACCAGAGAGAGCATACGAGATTAGAGCATGCGAAGGGTAGAATTCATGGGGAGACACAGAAGCTACTGGGTATCGACCGAGAGTCTCCATTCAGCTTCAAACGCCTGAATCTGCTGCCCCCCGCCACCCTCCGACCCAGACGGACCTGCTAGAATGCAGCCCACACGCAGAGTGCCGGAGCCCGAGCCCTCAGCCCCTCCTTCCTCTGCAGTCTACACCAGAGCCCTGGGCACAAGCATCCCTGGTGGAGTCGAAGGTACTGGGAACTAGGTCCCAGGCCTGCCTCCCGGGGCTCCCGCCTAACCTAGAGGGAGAGTGATGGACATACATAGAGATGCTAAGAGGAGGGAATTATTCTTTTCCTTCTAACCTAAGGAAGACCTCAGTATGGGTTTTCATGTATTTAAAAGGCAAGGTAAAGTTTATTTTTAGATAATTTTTTCAATTAATTGAGTAATAGCTAATAATAATATTAGCTAAAAGCAAAGAACGGTATTTACAGGGCACTAATGTTTACATTTTAAAAAGGAGGAAAGATTATGTATTTGCTATTTCCTTGTGTGTGCATAAAATATTCCTAGAAGGATAAATAAGAAACCAATATAACGAATGGGCTCAGAGTTTTAGAGACTTTCACTCTATTTCCCTTTTTATTTTATGATTATTCAACCACGTGAATGATTTTCCTATTCAAAAATAGCTTGGGAGATAAGGGTTAATATTTACAGAGGCCCACTGTGTGCCATGCACAGTGCCCCAAGCTGAGATTTAGAAATGATTAATATAAAATCACAGCCTGTAAATACCCAATGGGCTGGAAGGGGAGGCGGCAGGTGTGTTGTTGGCTATGAAGCACAGATGAAGGGCGGAATGCAGGGATGCTGGACAACAGGATGGCTGATGGAGAAGTGGACAGGCAGGGGTTCAAGTCAACCGAGTAGAGTTCATTCACTTACTTGAAATTGTTAAACTTCTCTAAAGTTCAGCTTCCTTGCTTACAAAGTGAGAATAACCATGGTAAAGAAGGAGGAGGAGGGGGAGAAGAGGAAGAAAGGGAGAAAACGATGATGATGATGATGATGATGATATGATAATGATGATGATGATGATGATATGATAATGATGATGATGATGATGATATGATAATAATGATGATGATGTTGGTGAAGAAGGAGGAGGAGGAGACAATTTTAATGGACTGTTGTGGGGATTAAATGAGATTATATATATATACATATATACATGTGTATATATATGTATATATATGTATATATGTGTATATATATGTGTGTGTGTGTATATATCTATATCTATATATCTATATCTATATCTATCTATCTATCTATCTATCTATCTATCTATCTATCTATCTAAAGTGCTCAGCACCAGATTTGACTCAAGTCATCAAATTATCCAAGGCGTTGATATTGATTAATAAGCTTTACCAGCGGTCACAATGGTAATGTGACTAAGGAGAGACTCCAGGAGTGATTAATCCTGGTGTGAAGGATTGGGGAGAGCTCATGGAGATGGGGCATTTGATCTGGCTTTTCATAGACAGAAGGATGGATCAGATTTCAGCATCCATGAGAGGACAATCAACAGACAGACCAGCCTAGGCAAAGGCTTGGAGCTATGTGGGTGCAGCTGAGTTCTCTCTCGGTGGGGCCTGGTTCACAGAGGGGAGCTCTGAATCAGGTGGGAGGAGAGGCAAGGAAGAGATGGAGATTTAAATGGAGTATGCTAGATCCTGGGGCACCTTGGAGCTTATGATGATCATGCTTTCTTGCCTGTCTGTCTATCTTAACACCTGGCCATCTTCTTGTCAAATCAAATCCATCCACACTTCGGCGGACTGTTTCTTGTGTGCAAGACATACGGAAACTCACTCACTCTGTGGAAGGCAGATGTGGTGCTTTTTAAAGGACAAGAATCATGTTATGTTTGTCGTAATAACACGTGAGATAATTCAACATCTGTATTGCTTATGCTGCTGTTGGCCAAGTTTTCTGCTACTTTGATCAGATGCACCCTGATAATCGGGCAGTAGTATTAGTTCATCTGTGTTCCTTTTGTTTTGAGGTTGTTTTTTTTTTTTTTTTTTGTCTTGGAAGTAGAGACACCTTAGTGGCTAGGGTTTGCCTTTGGGCCCTGGGTTACGATCAAAATGGAACGTGGACCAGATTATGCTGGGAGAGACCATTTCATTATAGGTGGTTCTTACTCTGACAGTAAATTAAGGTGCTTCTTACTCGACTTGTATGTACAATAATAGTTGCAAGATGCAGCCCTCAAACATGAATTCCTTATTGTCCTTTTGAGCATCTAGATCGAGTTGACTGAAGGATATCCTGAGATTCTAAAGTATCCTCTTTTTTTAAAAAAAAAAAAATGTTACCATTTGCAGTTACTAAATGTCTCTTAACCCATAATATCTTAACATTGTGACAAATAAAATTCTACAGTAACAAGTTGCATGAAGTTGTACAAGACTTCAAATGTTACCAATAAATGCCTAATTTCACATTTTTGTGTTCATCACAATGACCTCATTTCTCCCAGGGTCTGATTTTATGTTTGGCGTATATAGGAACATTTTGAGCTGCATAAATAAATAAATAAATAAATAAATAAACAAATAAATAAATAAATAAATAAATAAATAAAATAATAATAATTTTATCTACTTTCTACATGGCTGTTTCTTGTAAGCATTTTTTCAAGAAGGATTTTTCTGCTAGATAATTACATAGATAACGATGAGAGTGATAATGATGATGATGATGATGATGGTGATGATGATGATAAGAAAGATGGAAACACACCAGTGACTATTAATAGCTCTTTCAGACCTGGGTTCAAATCTTGCATCTGCCACTGACCAGCTGCATGACCTTGAGCAAGTGAACTAACCTCTCCGAGCCTCGATCTTCTCATTCAGAAGTAGAAATTGCTCTTACTACTTATCAGTGTTGTTGGAGGAATAACAGAGAGTTCATGTCTTGGACCGATTCTGACCTTTCAGTGTAGGCTTCTTGGAGAAGTAGCTTTAAAAGACATCTGAGGCTTTGGCCAGATTCACCAGGAAATAGCTCAGACATTGATTAGTGATGTCTGCCGTGGATGCGAGAGGGAGAAATGGCTTCCCCAAAAGGCCCAGTTCTGCTCGGCCTGGGTGTGGAGAAAGGCAGCTCTATAAAAGTAAATGATTCACACGTTGTAAACCCAGGAGCGAGAATGGTTTTCCCATCGACTTCCCTGAAGTTGTTTCTCTTAAAAACTATGCATATTATATATATATATATATATATATATATATATATATATATATATATATATATATATACATGCCTGTAATGTAATATATACATGTCTGTCTGTCTTTCTACTTATCTATTGAGAAAGAGACAATAGGAGAAAAGAGAGAGAGAAAGAGAGGGAGGTGGGGGCATAAAGCAACCTACCAGCATGAGCCAGGTAGATTTCCATAAAAGCACAGGTCTGATCCTTTGGTTAGCACCTGTTTGCAAAGCTAGCACTGTCCACAAGCTGGATTCTGGCCTCCCATCCCCAAGGCATCATCGTGCACTTTTTGTCACTGTCCTGCTATTGTGTGGACCTCCCCTTTGCTCCCGCTGGGCTTGATGATTTGGACACGAACCTTTGCTGTGCCTGCCTTTGGCTGGAAGGGGGCATTTTCTTTTGCCAAGCTGAGAATTTGAAGAAGGATGCTTCTTTCATGGTGACTTGGTTTCTTTGGTGGAGATGATTAATGCTTAGCATAAATGTAACTCCTGGTTGCTTAGAAAAATAAATTGTTATATGTGTATGTGCATATGTGTGTGTGTGCTGTTTGTGTGTGTGTGTGTGTAAATATCTATGCACGGTGTACGTACATTTAATATATATTTCAAAAAGCCTTTCTTGACATCAAATGACTCTTGCAAAACAACATGTTGATGAGTTAAGTGTAAATGAATCAGAAACATGTGGCTTGAATTCCCTTCGAAATACCCCAGGGTTTCAAACGAGGGGGAAAAGGTACTCGGAGAAAAAAAAAATCACATTTCGGGTCTTGCTGAACCTAAATCATTTGAAAAACAGTTTAAGATGTTCGCTAAATCCAAAAAGCAGCTTCGCTCCCACCATCTGGCAACGTCGAAGGGGCTCTTTGGATGAGCTGAGGCCTAATTTTAATTTCTTGCACATGTGGTAGAAACATCTTGGAGGGCTCTCGAGCCACCGTTGAAGGGAATGCTCCGAGTCTGGGGTGTGTGTGCGTGCGTGCATGTGTGTGAGTGTGTGCGCGCGCGTGTGTGTGTGAGTGTGTGCGCGCGCATGTGCGTGCGTGTGTGCGTGTGTGTGCGTGTATGTGTGTGCGTGTATGTGCGTGCGTGTGTGTGCGTGTGAGTGCGTGTGTGCGTGTGCGTGAGTGTGTGTGTGAGTGTGTGTGCGTGTGCGTGTGTGTGCCTGTGTGCGTGTGTGTGTGTGTGTGTGTGTGCGCGCGTGCGTGTGTGTGCGTGTGTGTGCGCATGTGTGTGTGTGCATGTGTGTATGTGCGTGTGTGCGTATGTGTGCGTGTGTGTGCATGTGCGTGTGCGTGTATGTGCGTGTGTGTGTGCGTGTGCGTGTGTGTATGTGCGTGTGTGTGTGCATGTGTGTGTATGTGCGTGTGTGTGTGTGCGCACGCACGTGTGTGTGTGTCATTTGCATGACAATAGCTACAGGCCCCGCTTTCTCTCTCTGTTCTTGTTGCCCAGGGCAGAGCCTGGTCTGTTCTATTTCCCTCTTTCTGGGGTCCTGATGTCCGTCTGGGGTCGCCTTTTCCTCTCCACGCTGAAGGCTTTTGGCGGGGTGAGGGGGGAAGGGGGGGCCTGGCCTTTTGTTCCCCACTCTCCCTGGTTTCCGTTTTCCCTTCAGGAGAATCGCTTTTGCTTAGGAGAACGTACGTGGGCATATGGAGTATTATTCCCAGGTCTTTGCAGCAGCATTTCCTCCAAGTCCATTTCTAAGTCATCACTCCAGGATGCTCCCGATTAAAAAGCAGGCTGGGCACATCCCCGCGAATGGGGGCGGGGTCATTGGGCATCACTTCCAGGGGTGCAGAATAGCTCATGGTCCTTTGGGGTGTCTCTCCAGCTGCACAGATTCAGCCAAACGGTCCCGAACGGAGCTGGGAAAGTTCTAGAATGGTGCTTTTGAATGGTAGTAGTATCACCCCCTTAAGGGGAGTGTCAGAAATTTGAGGGGATGTTCTTCAGCTCATCTCAGTGATGTGATGTGTCCAATCATAAACAGGACAAATCTCGCATTGAACTTGATCTTTGGGTCACAAGCTTAAATTTCTCAAACGTAGTCCGTGAAAAGGACTATATGTCTGCCCATCAGAAAAATAGTCTTCACTATATCCCACCGTGGGATGTGCTCTCTACCATTTTTCATAAGCAAGAAACAATTTGAGGCAAGGTTTTTATCTTTGTATGGGGCTGTCACCCTGAAGAAATCCTACGGACGCCGAGAGTTCGAATGCAATGGTTGGTGACAACTGAGACTTAGCCTCAATGGTGAAGAGGCAAGAGGGAGAAGGAGCGTCTGTAAAAAAAGGCATCGGCTATTTTTCATCAGAGGAAGGAGGAACCCGCCAATGGCTGCTGAACAGGTGGGCCTTCACGTCCCCAGAGCTTAGAATTATCTGAAGGAAGCCAGTGATTCAAAGTTTAAAACATCCCCTCTGTTTCAGGGAAAAGAAAATCAACCCCTTTCCCGTTTATTAAAAAAAAAAAAAAAAAGTGCCACTCACTGCCAGTGTTCATTTCATTTTACATAAACACGGTCTTCGAGGCTGAAGCACATCGGACTGGTGTTCGGTGTGAAAATAAAATATAAAAACTGCTCCTGGAGTTGTTGCCAAACAGAACTGGTCTCTAATCCTAACGAGGCAGAAATGTAGCCACAAATCGGATTCATCGAATGAGTCTTCGGCTAACAACTGTTGGGGAATGATGCTAACTAACATCACGCCTAGGAGTGCTATGTTTTCTAGGATTTGACATATTCAGCGACTGAGAATGGCTACTTTGTATATGGAAGTACCCCTACTAAAAACAGAATGCTATAAACAAAACGACGCCATTTGTTTCCAAAGACTCTCAGCATACTAGAGCGATGTGAAAATAATAACGAAAACGAGATACCTCGTGGCAAAGTTTGGGGGTGAGGTGAGGACTGTACTCTGCGAGTTATCTTGGGGTACATCCTGCAGCCATGAGCACTGCCAGCGAACATTCTTGGGGCAAACAGGAACTAGGGTAAGCACTACGTTAGCCCATAAAAGCCCAGGGTCTCTGTGTTAGATTCTGTCCACGGAGCTCTCATCAGAGACCTCTAAAGGAACAGAACTTTTTGGCTTTGAAAATCTAGTATCATAATCCAAGGGTCAGCACATTGTCCGGTGAGGGGTCAGGTAGCCAGTAACTTAGGTTTTGCAGGCCACAGGTCTCTGCTGTAACTTCTCAACCCCTCTCCATGTTGTGCGAAGGCAGCCGGAGACCATATTTACAAAGGAGTGTGTTTTCCTCCATGAAACTTTATGAAAAAAAGATGGCGGGCTGTCTTTGCCCCATGAGCCACACTTTGCTATCCCTGGTTCCAAGTAATAAACCATTCCCTATAGGAGATGATAACCACCATTTAAACAAAATAGTAGTTTAAATGCTAACAACCATCTAAACCAAATAGTAGTTTATTTATTTATTCTTTTTAGCATCTTTAAAAGTTCAAGATCTCAAGGGAGAACACATTTGGGTGATCGCTCTTCCTTTTACATCCAAAAGAGCAATCGCATCAATACTACGCCTGTCCGTTTCCTTATTTATACATTTTTCTTATTTTTTAACTTAGAGGACTAGTTGGTAACGATGAAATGCGATCAGTGTGGAAACGTGGTTCGCGATACCCACCGCCCTGTCTGACGGGGACGTGGGGAAGGCCTGTTTTGCATCTGGGTTTTGGATCTCCTCTCGTTCGTGACAGCAACTGGAACGTCCCTATCGGTCGAGGCAACGTGAGGCGTCTCGCTGGGAAGTGACGCAGAGTTTGGAACCCGCCAGCTGCGCGGTCGCTGGCTCGGTCTTCGCAGCCCTGGGAAGGGGGATGCCAGGGTGCGAGGCCCGGCCGACCCGGTGTCCCAGCCGGGGTATCAGAAACGGGCCCACCTCCTCCTCGGCAGATGTGTGCGCCTGGGGCAAAATGCATCACTTCTTAGCTGTAAAGCGAGGAATATGAGCTAAGTGATTTCCAAACAGCGGCAGTTGCCTAATCCCTAAAATCCCCCACCAAGCCCGCTGACCCAGAGGAGAATTCTAGAAAATGCTGTCCTGGTGATGGGATTCATGACTGGGCTAATTAAACAAGTATGCATAGGGGGAACTTATGCTCCCCCTATCTCCTTTCCTCCCTTTGTGTAACAGCACCCAGCATCTCCTCTGAATTATCACCCCTCTCCTATTTTCAGGCCCTACGGTAAATGTGGGCTGACGATGGCCACTGGATCCAAGAGTGAGCTCATGACCCAGCGCTGGCTCATCTAAGCATCTCTTCCTCCTGGCCAGTGATGGGCTCAGGAATGGACACGTGACCCAAAGCAGCCCAAGGAGAGATTCCTAGGAGGTTCATGGGAATCGTGTGTCAATAAGGGCTTTCGTTGTCCAGATGGAACTGATAAACCGGAAAGGCGCAGACCTGGAGCCACCTTTGTCACCAAGTGAAGCAACTGTCTCGGAATAAAGCAAAAGGAGAGGAAATAGGGAGGGAGAAGGCTAGACTGAGCATCTGAATGCAGCCGTGGCTAACGCTGATTATATCCCGTGAGTAGCCATCTTGGTTTCTATGAGAAAATAAATCCTTTACAAGAATTCACAAGACCTTGGTGAGATTTTTTGTTTGTTTGTCTTCCATTTGCAACCGGAAGGATCATGACTCGAGTGGCCAGAGAACAGGGACGTAAGCACGAGCACCCATCGATGTCCTCAGCCGCCGCCTGTACCAGGGAAGAGGGTGCGGGCCGTCCTCACGGCGGCACGTGCTGATGCTGTGACTCTGAGCCACCCGTGCGCCCACGCAGTGTTCCACCTGCTTCTTCCATCAAGAAGTAAAACTTGTTGCAGGTGGCGAAAGGCTCGGAGATGGTACACGGATCGTTTGGTTGCAAGAAAACACTGAGGCAAAGGGGATTTATGGGCAGGGTCCAGGAAGCCCTCACGTTGATTGGAGGAGGAAACATAATCGAGCATCACGGGTGCCTGGCTTCCCACCATCCTTTTCTCCAGGTGCTCCAGGTATGTCCAGTCACCACTCTCCCCTCCCCCAGCGTCTCCTGCTTTCTTTTCTCTCTTTGTCGATGGGTCGTCCCCAAACGTGGCAGTCCTCGTCTAGCTTCACACCGTCCAGAGTCCCCAACTCCAGAGTCTCTGGACGGAGGAACTGGATCAACCCAGCGTGGACCAGGTGTCCAACCTAGGACCACTCAGGAAAGATGTGGCCGTCCTTCTTGAGACTGTGAAAGGACAGTTTCCTTCACCCAATAAATCGTGCAGAGCATGTGCTCGTAATAAATGCCATTGCTACCTATTTTCCTCCCTTCCTTCCCTTCCTCTCCCCTCCCCTCCACCCTCTCTGTCTCCTTCCCTTTCCCGATCTGCTCCTTCCCCTCCTCTCCCTCTTAATATCCGCATCGGAGGTATTCGTAGTATTTATTTTTAACGCAGTCATCATTCTTCGAGAGTTCTTCCTCAGCTTTGAATGCGGAGAAGAGAGAGACAATAACCTACTCTCCAACCAGGCGTTTGACGCAAAGAGACTCTTGCATTCTTGGTTTCAGCCTCAGAATTAATCGAACGATCTCTGACCGGCTCGCCTCGCCGTGCGCTTGGAAGTCGAGGATGGTTCTGAAGGAGTCACGGCAACGTCAGCATCGTCGCTGCCGAGAACACTCCCCCCATTCCCCCAGCCATCCCCACCTCCTGAGGTCCCTCAGGACAACATACACATCAGTCTGTGTTTTCCTGACACCCATAAAAACAAGTGCCATCATAAGGATAAATAATTTCTCAACAGAAACCATGCAGACATCCCCCTCCTGTTTTTTTTGCAACAAGAGATGTTTCTTTAATTAGGTCATGGGTCGGCAGAACCCAATGAGACCCCGAGGAGACTTTGCTCTCGTCCCTTTGAAATGGCATAATCTGTAAAACAAAACAAAACAAAACAAAACAAAACAAAACAAAACCAAAAAAAGCAAAAAACAAAAAAAACACAAAACAAAACAAAAAAACCAAACCACGGGCTCCTGATTTCATTATTATTTAATCTGGGTTCTCTCCAGACTTGACCCTTTCGGGCGCAGCAGCCTGTGGCAGGGTGGGTGACGGGAGGCTGGTCTCAGAGGACACACCGTGTGATTCCTGGCATTGGGAAGACACCACGTGTCTTCCCGCGGCCCTGCTCTCCCTGTGTCGGCCGATCCCGGGTGCCCGGTGGCTTTATGACAGCCTGGCGCTGCCCAGGCAGCAACTCAGCCTGTCGACAGACGGCAGCCAAGGGGAGAGGCCGCCATGGGGGCCTGACCCTTAGCCAGATGCCCCCGGTGGTTGCAATGGGCAAAGTCTCTGGTGAGAACAGGGCGGAAACAACTATAATTTTGTATGGGTGGGTGGTGATTTGGGTGCTGCTCATTCTGGACTTGACCCGTGAGAGCACGAGAGGTGGGTGGAATTTGCTGATGGACCCCTGTGTCGGGAGCCTTTTTTTTTTTTTAATGGAGGAAGCTTCAGAGCCAGACAGAGTGGGTTCAAAGGTTGAACCAGCCTTAACAAGCTTTAACCAGCCATTGAAAATGGACATGATACATCCTTCTAAGAGTTTCCTCTAAAGCATGTATTAAAGCACCAAGTGTGAGAGCCAGGGACGTATCTCTGATTCAAAAATCACAAGCCAGCATTCCCACGAGTGAAACTGAGGCGTTATACAGGGCAGCTGTCCACCCCGCTTACGCGCGTCAGAGCTCGGTGCTCCGCACGTGAAGCATACATAGGGCAGAGTTAAATTTAGCCAAAATTTGACTTTTCATGTTTTTAAAAAAAATTTGGAACTATAACATGCAAACAGGAAATATGCATAAATGATCAATTTAACAATTAATTTAACAATTAAACCAAACACATATATGACCATCACTCATGTCAAGGGGAAAAAATATATATTTCTAGCACCTGGAAGCCTCATGTGTCACGTCCTGATTAAACCATTTCTATTTTACCTAGAACGACGAATCTGACTTTCATGATAATTATTTCCTGCCTTTCTTAATAATATTGCAAACTATAGATGCATCGTGGAACAAGATAGTTTCCTTTGCGTGCTCCTAAATAAACACCATAAAATGCACTGTACGGTGTGTATTATTTCGTGTCTTTTTTTTTTTTCTATCATTGTGAGGTCTGGAAGATTTAGCGATGCTTTTGCATGGAGCTGTGGTCCATTCATTTCCATTGCTGTAGAATAGCCCCTTCATCAGAACTTATATTTGAAAGGATGGCACCCCTCCAAAGCCGGAATCTATTTCCCTCCCCTGAATCTGGGACAGTCTTCTTACGTGGCCTGAGAGAATATGGAAGAAATGAAGTCGTTGGATTTCTGAGTCCAGGTTGTCTTAGGCACTGGCACCCCCACTTCTCTGAAGCCAGCATCGATTACAAGCCCAATGACCCTAAACTCATTGGGACCCCTGAGAAAGGCTGTATGAGGAGACAGCGTGATGTCCCAGCTCGTGCAGACCCCTCCTCCCCCCATGCAATTTCCACATTGATCTTGGACACTCCTGCCCCGGCAGCCAACATGTGGAGCAGAAAAACCACACAGGAGCCCAGCCCAGCCTGAAGAAGAGTCAGAACGAGTAAACTGTCCTCTTCAGCTAGCTGCTTGAATTTGGGGTGGTTTGTAATGCAGCAATGGATAATGGAAAGAAAGTACCGTTGTCCCCGGAGATTGGTTCCAAGACCCCCGCGGATGCTCGAAGTCCCTTCTATAAAGTGGTGTCGTGTTTGCACATCCTCCCGTATGCTGTCAATCACCTCTAGATTACTTATAATACCTAACACCTCCTACACGCTATGCAAAGTGTTGTCATGCTGTATTGTTTAGAGAATAATGAAAAGGAAGGAAGACAAAAGTCTGTCCATGTTCGAGACAGATGCAACCATTATTGGCCTGACTACATAATAATTGTCAGCAACAACCTAACTTTTTTTTATTATTATTAAATATTTTCGACCCGCAGTTAGTTGAATTCACAGATGCAAAACCCAAGGATATGGCAGGCCAGTTGTATTCCGAAGAAGTCAGCCAGGCGGCATTTTTTTTTTCTCTCGTCTTCAGTCTTAACAGCCTATGTCTTTGCAAGTTTCACATCTCTGCACTTCGCAAGTGACATTATCTGTGTCTTCATAGATTGTTAAGTGCATCTCGCATCACCTCGTTTGCCACCGTCCTCACATCGTCTCCTTTTAGCCATATCCTTGCATTTGTGAAAATAATACTGGCTTTAGGTCAATCGATGCCGCCATAAATGAAAAAAGAAAGAGAAGAAAAGGAAGAAAACCTGCCTTTAAATACAGAGATGTAAGGCTCTGCTTTATTCGTGAGTCTTTTCTTCCGAAGGATGAATCACGGAGAATGGCACCAGAAATGCCACCTAATCCTGTTCCCACGAAAGCATATTTTTATATAGATAAAAAAACATCAATGGGTTTGGGAAAACAGACATCGGTTTCGCTCTGAAAAGAGCGGCACCCTCAGGGGACACTGACAATACAGGGCGAAAGACTAAATCACAGGTCTGTGGTGCCTGAAAGGGTTAACAGACTCCCTTCCAGTTCGCTGCCTTGGGGTGTGGGGGAATCAGAAATAGCAACAAGCCTTTCTACATTTGCACAAATGTAATTGCTTCTAATGCTACTTAACTTTGGAGGAGCTTAGCATTTTCATTTCACTGGAGCTTTCAGGTTTGTTTCTCCTTTCAAAGGCCGCCTGGATTGAACGTTCTATAAAAGAATGAGTGTGGGGTGGGGTGGGGAGGTAGCAAAAAGGAAAGAGGCTAGGGAAAAAACGAACTGCTTTTAAAAATACAAATATGACAGAGCGGTCGACGCATTCCCCATACAATGGAGACAGGAAGTTGAAGGTCTCTGCAAAGAAGCAGCAGGCAGCTGGGTGAAGTAAACAGAACGGGGGATGAATCAGACTCCGCCCACCTCCTGGCAATTGGCTTGGGGCAAATCGCCTACATTTCCTGCACTATGGTTTCCTCATCTGTGAATTGAGGCTAAGGAAGATGTCATAGGACCAGAGTGAGGAACCAAAGAGATCATCTACCTGAGGGGCTTAGTCCAACACCTGGCAGAAAATAGATCCCTAACACTTGTTACCTTCCTACTTAGCATAGCTCACTTATACAGGAGATGGTTTGGGAAAGGCTGACAGTTCGTCCAGAGGATGATGGGTTCAGGGAAATCCATGTTGTGAGAGAAGCCATGAAGGTCCCAGTGAGTTCCTGTAAACCCCTGTTCCCTCAATGGAGAAATGTCTGTTGCATCCGTCACAACGCCTGCGGCTCTGGGCAGCATCAGATGTCCCTGAGCAATCCCCGGAAAGGGTTTTGTTGTTTTTGTGGTTCCTTTTGACTTCTACCCACTGAAGACAGAAGCCTAAGGGGGAAAGGGTGAGGTCTCAAAAGAAACTTCAGTGAGAAAATGTCAGTAATAAGCCGTTCATATGGACAATAGATAAACCACGATTGATACCATGTCTAGATTTTCGAACCATTCGTTTAAAATCTCCAGAACCGATCGAAAACAACGATGTAGCTAATGTTGTCATTTTCATCCTAATGCTGACAGAGGAAGAAGAGTTTTTGAAGACGAGGTTGACTGAATCCTGAATTAGGGGTTTTGTATTCAATATCTCATTGAACCCCCATCAGGGTGTATTTCCCACGTTTTAGATACAGAAACAGCAGCTATGAGAAGTAGGGCAAGATGGCTCATCTACAAAAATTCCAGAGTCAGGATTCGAATCCAGATCTAACTCTGGAAACTGTGATGATAACCAAAGTGCTCTCTTGCCTTCCCAGGGAACTCAACTAGATCTTACCTAGAAGTGGGAAGTGGGTTAAAGGGAAATACAACACCCATTATCCGGGGGTTTATGCTGTGATTAGAATTCAAAGCTTTACCCAAAGGAAGGGTTCCAAAGGGAGATCCAGGGAGAGGCAGAAAGGCTGACATTATATAAGGAGCCAAGAAGGGTTCCTCCAGGGAAGGTCGAAACAAGAAAGCAAGTAGCCGCTTAGATGTTACAGAGCTTAACGGCACATCAAGGCTTGGTGTTCAAGGAAAATTGCTCAGGAGTCAAGCCACAGGATACAAGAGGGGAACTTTGTCTTGATTTTGTGCATTAGGAGAGCAAATATGACCACGTAAAGGCCCCATGCAGCACCCATCGGCAATGGGGCAGTGGCTTCTGATGACTCTCCAACTCCAAACTCGTCCTACTGAATTTCGCAGCCCTATTTTGAGGCAGGCACCCAGAAAAGAAAGAGATGAGTGTAAGCCAGGACCATCCAAAGAGGGAATCAGAGATTTAGAAGCTTTGTCAGATTCATATGGATCTTTAATACACATCGATACCCACTGAGCTTGCCTCTTTTGTATTCTAGGTTCTCTATCTCCAGCTTTCTCACGCTCCTCTGTACACTTTTGGGGAAGAAACTTCAGGTAAAAATAATTATGTCTGAGACCACGAGAGTCTCTCACTTTGCTGCACAAATGTACATGCAAGGCTGCCCTCATTAAATCTCCCTAAAATCCCGAACTTTTGAGTTTTCAGACTAGTGTGAAATTATAGACCCAACACAACCTGATCCAGTCAGCAACTTATCCAGACTTATCACCTTTACCCATCCTTTCACACTTTCCCATACATGCATTATTTTTCACTTCTGGAACTCATGATGTCTTTTGATCATTCCAGAGACTTATCCAAGTTGGTTTTTCATTAGAGTATTGTGTACATATTCACATCATCTCCGATACAGGTAGTAAGGGTCATCAGGATTGCAATTTTCATTTAATTTCATCTTACCACTCCGCCCCCTGGCAAAGGGCTGGACACCGAGGAGGAGCATATATATTATGGAATATGTTGAAAATGGGGAAATAAGTAATTGAAAGGTTCCTGGAATACTGAAGTATACTTGTTTTGGATTTAATGCCAGAACGGGTTCAAAATGAGCACCAAGAGCTGACTGATAATTATGCTTCCTGAACTTGGGTCTTTACACCTCAAGAGGTGTTTCATCAACCCCCTTTCTCAGTTAGTTTACTTGAGTTGAAAAAAAATGTTTGTTGACAGGCACTGTATGCCAGGCTTTGGGCTCGGTATTACAGATGTAAAAGTGATTAAGACACAGTCCTTAACTCGAAGACTCGATAGCCCAGTGAGAGAGTTAAATGCATCAAAAAATATTAAAATAACATTAGCTACTATTTATGAATCACGTACTGCATGCCTGCGACTTCATAAGCACATATTATCTCATTCTCAAAGCTCCGTGAGACTTTTGGATGCAGCCATGGTGGGGCCATGTGTCCTAGACTCACCGTCTCATAAATAAATATATGAAGCAGCTGTTTTCAGACAGGGGACAGCGGACAGTGAAGAGCTGTGATCTTTGAGAGAAAGGAACCCTTGAAGCCAGCTCCACGTTCACCCCAGATTTCCACTTGCAACACAGAGAAGTGGAGCCCAAATAGACAGCAGTGTACTTGCTGGTAGAGAACCAGACTGGAGTTTGGTGCTGCCGAGGCAGCCGGAATATGTGAAATAGGACAGTAGACAAAAAAAGCTACATGGATGAGAAACACCGGAAATCGGCATGGAGGTCCTCCGAGGTCTGGGCCAAATACTAAATGGCATGTGTGTGCAAGGCAAGACTCAAATGTAATAGCGAATAGCCACTGTCAGGGGCAGGGAGTGGGTACTGTGTGTTAAAAAGTGATTCTAGAGGTTACACAGGGCGAGGAAACAGAAGAGAGCATGTTGACTATCCTAAGCATTCATTTGATACTCCCAGCAAGATCATGCCTTAGGAAGAGAACTATTTTAGCCTTAGAGAGAGAGACCTACTCCTTATCCACCCTCAAACCCCTCTAAAAAGTCCTAAACAAGTTACTAAGGTCAACCTGAACCTCTGGTAAATAAACTACTTGCCAGAACAAAGCTCAATTCTCTTTAAAAGAAGATAAAATAATTCATATTTTCAACAATAGAATCTCCACAGTCTTTGAAATAGAATTAATAAAAAAATTAGTAGGTAGACAAAGGTCAGGAGGATGTAACCTATAACGAAAATGGAAACACAACAGAAACGTACTAAAAATATCCAGTTAGTACAAACGAATGCAGGAAAGTGGGGGTGTGGGAGATGAAAACAGCCAGAATAAATAGAAAGAAAAAAAAAAAGACAGTAAACAATCCCAGCCTTATGAATATTTACATGGAATATAAATGGACTAAATTACTAAATAAGACAGATTGTTTGACCGGATAAAATCGTAAGCCCTGACGATCTTGTGTTTACAAGAGATGTACCATAAATGTGAAGAGGCAGATGGTTGGAAGCAAAGAAGATGGGAAAGAGGTACCATACAGGTACTCACCTTAAAAAGAACATGCCTAGGTTGGCTACATGACTACCAGAGGGGGTAGAATCCAAAGCAAGAGCTATCGTTAGAGACAAAGAGGAACCTGACAAAATGGTAAAGGGGTAAAACCATCGAGACAACACAACAATCCTGAATGTGAGTTATGGTAGAGTTGCTAAAGATGGGCATCATTGATCTCTTTCCTTCTTCTACATGCATGCCACGCCACGTGTCGAGACGCAGTCCGTGTTGCCTTCCCTTGAACTTGAGCTCTTCTGCGACGTCCCTGGCCTAAGCATCTCAGCTCCATTTCTTTCGGAGCAGCCCTTGCCGTGGATTGAACTCCCGGATCAGCCCTGGTCATTCCTGCAGCCTCAGGATGCTGGAGCCTCACTTCTGCTGCTGATCTCAGTTGCTTCACCCTTGACTGGCTTCTACACTCTTCTGTCACCTCGGTCATTCATTCTTTCCATGAACTTGTCTCCATGTGGACCCATTTAGAATAGTTTTCGTGTTCCAGTGGGACACGAACTGATGCAGGGAGCTGATGAAGCTTGTGCCACCGATTTGCCGGGTGAGAGAGTGAGGCTCAGCATTGTTCTGGATGGTTCTTCTCAACTCCGGACACGTACCCCTTTGGCATCCACAAGGACTCATCACGGTCCAGCAAAATGTCGGCAGGCTCTTATCTGCCTTTAAAACATGACTTTTATAAATGGAAAGGCTTTTCCATCTGTATGATCTAAACAGAACAATCAATGTTTAAATAATAAATGCCCTCATTTTGGGAAGTCTGTCCTTCTCTGGCAGCTGTCCTGGGCATGTCTGAGTCAAACGCAGCTGCCTTGGGTCTCTGTCTTCACCACCCACCCCTCTCTGCCTAACCTGAGGGACAGTGCAAAAAAAGTCATTATTTATAACAGCCAAGACATGTGTAATTAGTGGATGAACGAATAAAGAAAATGAGACACACACACACACACACACAGTATACATATTTTCTATGTATATATGTATATATAATGGAATATTATTCAGCCATAAAAATAAAGAAATCCTGCCATTTGTGACGACATAGATAAAACTAAAAGGAATTAGGCTAAGTGAAATAAATCAAACAGAGAAAAACAAATACTGTGTGATATCATTTATATCTGGAATCTAAACAATCCTGACTTATAGAAGAAGAGATTGCCAGGGGTAGGGAGGTGGCAGAAACGGATGAAGGTGGTCACAGCATACAAACATCCAGTCATTAGCTGAGTAAGTTCTCAAGATCTAATGTACAACGTGGGAACTGTAGTTAACGACATGGTATTGTACACTTGAAACCCACTAAGAGTAGATCTTAAAACTTCTTGTCTACAGTACCCTGAACAAGCCCGATCCCATCTGATCTCGGAAGCTAAGCAGGGTCGAGCCTGGTTAGTACTTGGACGGGAGACCACCTTGGAAGACCAGGTGCTGTAGGCATAAAAAAATTTAAAAAGAGAGTGTATGCTAACAAGGTTCTTGTAATCTGTGAGGTCAACCAAGGGTTGCCTTGCCTAAAAAATAAAAATAAAAAATTTTTTAAAAGTTTTTCTTTGCAGAAAAGAAAGGACGAGCCATGTGAGATAATGGATGCATTAATTAACCTTATTGGGGTAATCACTTTGAATATCTATGTGTATCAAGCCATCACATTGTACACCTTACACTCACACAATATGTTATGCGAATTGTATCCCAATAAAGCTGGAAAAAAATAAAGAGCTCAATTACACAGAAAAAAAAAAAGAAATGACAGTTTGGAGATATATGTCTATGTGTATTCATAACATATGATACCCATTTTAACAATACATTTATCTATTTGCACGTTTTGCTTGCAAAATATCTTTTTTAACAATTAAACGAGGCAGCTTGCTCATTGAGCTGGCCTGGTTTCCAAGATCACAGGATTTGTGAGCTGTCAGGAGCGGATGATCCTAGTAAACGTGGTAAGACACGTGCTTCCAACAGACACCTTACCTGCTCCAGGTGAGAGCCTTGCTGCAAAAGAAGCTTTGAGCTGGGTTCCTTTCAGTTCAGTTCGCAGTAGCTTCTTTCCTTCCTCCCCGCCCCTCCACTGTCAACTTCCGGCTCTCGTAAGCTCATTCTACACCCATTTCCGTTACCAAACTGGTCCGATGGCCTATCTCTATGCCAAATGCATCTCTGCTGTACTGAACAGCAGCAGAGAGATGAAGGGTGAAGGTTGTGTGCTCTAAGATCTATTTGTTTCTGAGGTTCAAAATCGCACTCTTTTGTTTTATGAATCTAGTGCATATTCTTTTCACACGATTTGGTAGAAAACATAGATGGAGATTTAAATCCCCCACATGCCACATGATTTATTACATCATCTTTCATGCTCACAGTAATCTTAGGGCATAGCCAGTGCCATCCTCACCTTGAATAAAGACACTGAGGCTCAAAAGACATAATTAATGTGCCTACATTCTCGATTCGCTTGCAAATAGCCCAGTAGCAGGAGTTGAATCTAAGTCTTTGAATCTAAAGAATCCACATTCTCAACTCCTATGGTATAGAACCCTCTCCTCCCAAAAGAAAAAAAAAAAACTATAGATACAAAAATGCTCTCTATTGTAAACCTTCATGATCTGGTTTCTTCCTAACCACGAAGGTGATATTTACTCCTTTCAACTGGTGGGGCGAATAATAACATCAAGAGTAATCTATTTAGTGACATCTCTATGTCAGGCGGGGCTGAGCGTTGCGTATTATCTCATCAAAATTAAAATAAAAGAAAAAAGAAAAGGAAAGGAAAGCAATCTTATGCCTGCCACCTGGAGACAGCCACTATTTCTATTTTCATGTCTATTTCTATTTTCATTTCGTTCTTCGTGTGTTTTTCCTATGCAGTTTTTTTTAAATGAGATTATACTCTCCCTAATGCATTGTGGCATCAATTCTCCATGGAAAATTAACGTCACCAACACCTTTCCGTGTCATTAAGCGGTCTTTCACAACATTGGTTCGTAATGGTCGCACACTCCAGTTTCTGGGAGCATCATAATTTATGCAATAATTCCTTATTGTTGGACACTTGACTTTTCCCATTTTTACTCTTGCAAATATCATGGCAACGAATGTTTTTGTAGTTAGATTTTTTTGGTTGTTGTTCTATGATACCCCTATGACAACATCTGCCAGGAAATTTGCTGCATTGAAGCTTTTGCAGATGCTTGCTTCTTTGGGCAAAAGAATTAAATGTTGAGCAACATTCTGTTTCCATCCAAGTGTATGTGGTCCATTTGGTCCATTTCCTCGAACCCTGGCCCCCAACTGGATATTTTAATTTGTTCAAAACAAAGAAGCACAAATTGCTAATTTGCTGGGTGAAACATGATAAGTCATTGTTGTGTTGTTTTCATTTTATTGCTGGGGAAGTTGAATATTTCATCATGTGTCTGCTCTGTTCGTCTGAACTCTAATTCCATAGCTAGCCTGATCGCCTAATATAGAAGTATTAATGCATATTAGGGTAAACAGGCTAAGCAAAGCTCATGAATTGAATATGAGCAGTAGGATATAGCAAATTTAAATCTCCTGTATGAAATTGCCTCTTTTCAAACTCTCTGTATATGTGGTTCCTACTTAATGGCCAAGCCGTAGACCCATCCTGTGCCATGTTACATGTCCCTTAGTCCAGAGAACGCTCCTTCTGGAGACCCTCACCAAGCTGGCCAGTGATGTGGTCACAGACCGTACATCCCTGAGGCCTCGAGACTAATTATTGCCCGAAATTCTCAGCCTGCAATCAACAGAAAGCCGCAATGCTAACTCCTTGAAGACAGCAACCAAGTCTCGTTCATCTTTGTGTCCCTGGTATGTCCCAAAGTATATGACCAGTCATGTTAGCTGCAGAATAAAGGAGTGCTAAGTGTGACACAGGAGAAGGAAGAAACAGGCAGGAATTTCGCAATCAAAAGAAACAGATAGCAACCGAATGTGCTCAATTAAAAATGAGAAGAGTTGGCGTAAAAAAAAAAAA
>PVKZ01006026.1:0-41774 GCA_004027375.1 Macroglossus sobrinus | reverse complement strand
AGAGAGAGAGAGAGAGAGAGAAGGGTGTGGGGAGCCACGTGTCTCAGTGAGTGCGCTGAGCGTGTGGGCCATCACACCCTTACTCCTCACGCCCATCAGCAAACACACCTGGGGCCATTAGAGCCTCCCTCCTTCCTCCCTTCAGCAAACACACCTGGTGGCCCCATCCGAAGGCTTCCCAGCTGCCATCATCACCAGCCGTCTCTATTTAACCCTATCACGTGTGGGTCCGATGAGCTGATCTTTGCATAAAGCCCGTTTTTTTTTTTTTTTTCCTGCTAATGCATTAACAAATCCTGCTCTTAAGGGTGGACCATTTTCAGGTGAGCCAAGGAGCTAAGTCAGCTACAGGGAAGGAATATGTTTGGATCCCAGAATTTGTCCTACTGGCTTGGGAGTGCTTTAGGAGGTGTGTTGTATACGATATGAAGATGGACAATGTCTGCTTCTGGAATCCACTTACTTGTTAGCCAGGGTGTGGTACTAGGTGATGTATTGAGCTCATGGCCAACGTCTGCCTCTGTGATCTGCTTGCTTGTTCTAGGCTTTATCACGGCCTCACTCTAAACCCTCAGGGCTGATCTCCTAGAACCCTGCGTGGTAGAGAGTCAGTCCCCAGCTGCCTAATAAAGGCTCACGATTCTCTCTGATTCGGCTCTGAGGGTCCCTGTTCTCGCCTGCGCCATAGCAGTACAGGCCGTGCCATCTGAGGGTCATGCCCATCGCTTCTTCCCCGCCTGTCAATTCCACCAGGACACACACTGTGTGTCTTTGCCCGAGTCTGTGGGGGGCGGGGGGGGGGCAGAGAATGGTGCTGGGTCTCCGGGAGCTGGCCTTGAAGGAGCCCCAGAAACGGGCGTGATTTTCACGACCTGAGGCACCCAGCGGATCTCCTAGGAAATATATGGTCTACATTAGCATGGGGTCCCTTCGTGCGGTGCTCTGAGTGGGTGCAGGTGTGTGGCGCCCCCTTTCACCCCACCACGGAGTAGAGATTGAGATAAGGGGCAGGGGGAGGGGGTCAGCAAACATTTTCTGCAAAGTGCCAGAGAGCAGGATGTGCGCAGCCCCCCAAGGCTGCTCCCACAGAGTTGAACAAGCACACACCGACCCATGGCTCTGGCCGCGTCTCGGTAAAACTTTATTTACAAAAGCAGGCTGCACCGGATTTGGGGGTGTGGCCGGCAGCCTGCCTCCCCCCTGGCTTAATTCCTGAATGCAGATCACTTGGGGGGAACTCGTTAAACTGCTGTCCATGGTTCCCAAGACCCCAGGTGGGGCAGACATCTGCATGTCTAAGACGGAGCTCAGGGTTTGCATAACACCTGCTGCTTGTGACTAGACTTTGCAATTGCAAGGAAGTCTCGGGGAGGCTGCTGTTGATTGCAGCGAGCTGCCCAATTGCACGGAGTTTCCGAGACCGCCCCGGGGAGTGGTGTGGGAGCTCGGGAGCGGGCCGTGGGAACGATGCTTTATGTGGGATGTTTTCGCGAGCCAGCGGCACCTGCGAAGCTCGGGCGTTCTCCCGAGGGTCCCCGGAGCCCGTGTGCGTCTGAGGCCGGCCCAAGGGGACCCAGGTAACGTGCTCTCTGCCTGACCTTGGATCTCCCGCCTGACCTTGCATCCCTCAGGCCGGGGGTGGGGGTGGGGGTGATGCAAATGTACTTATCGACTTGGGTCAAAACAGCCTGTTCCGGGGAACAGCGGTGGGGGTCGGGGTTTTCCCAGCTGTCGGGGAGCTGGGAGCTGCAGGCCAACCCATGAATACTGATGCCTTTTCAAAACACCGGAGCTCCGATGCAAATGGCTCCTTCCTCTCACCTCTGGGAAAAGTTAAAAACAAACAAACAAACACACAAAAAAACAGAACCTGGCCAGAGCAGGAAAGCCTGTCAGCCGTGTGAAACTCCCTTTGTCCGAAATCTGCCCCGACCACGCTGCCCGCACTCGGCCCCGCGTGGTCCCGGCTCCCAGCCTGCCGTGGGCCTCGCCCCCTGCCCGGGACCCCCTAATCCTTTCCACTTGGAAATCCCACGTTGCCCAACGCAACAGACCCCCTAGCTGAGCGGGCCGCTGCCATCCATTCCAGCCCCACCCCTAGCCCCGCCGTCCTGGGCTGGAACTGTTTTAAGTCTCAGCTTTTACGAAAGGACAGGCAGTTTCGACTTCCTGGGAGGGTCTCCCGCTCCTGGACGCCCCCCTGGGCCTGCCAGGGAGGGCTCTGGCGTCCCACCCAGCTGTCATTTTGAGGCGCCCACCTCCCAAGGAGGAGCGGCTGCGTGTCTCGGCCATTGCTGGTGTCAGCTGCTTGTTTTGCTGGCACTTAAGTAGGCGTGTCACCAATGGGTCCTGTCTGTGAGGAGCTGCCCAGGCGTGGCAGGGGGAGGGGGACACGCCGGGAGGCGCGGGTCCCCTGGGGGCAGCGTGGCCTCGGCGGCGTGAGACCCACAGAGAGGGCCCTCCACAGAGAGATTCTCGGTCCCCTCGTTTTCCGATCCCCTTGCCCTCCATGTGGTCACTTTTCCTTCTCGTACAGCGCGTGTGACGTGCTCCCTCTCACAGGGGTGTGTAGGAATTAAGGGCACGGTGACTGACTGCGGCAGCAGAACCCCGAGGCCTGGTGTTGGGGTGCCCCAAGGCCCTGGCATAGGGGCGCCCCGACACACGGCCTTCCGTGTTTAGTTCTGACAGCTGAGGGGCACCCAGGCGCAGAGTTCCCTCGGAAGAGAGAGGCGTGCCGTGACCCCCCACCACCCGCCCGCCCCCCGAGAGCGAGGGAGCCGTGTCGCTTGGACTCTGCATCCCGTTCCTTGTGGGCTGGAGAGAAAGACGTCTTCTTTGAGATCTCAGACGTGGTGACGGGCTGACGCGTGCCGTCCGCGTTGCCTAAGTCTTCTGGCCGAGGAGGACCGTGGCCGGTGTCTCGGGCTGGGGGAGTTTGGGGCTACACGTTTCGTGCTCTTGAAGGGACGCCTTGGTGTGGACGGAATCTCGACTCCACCGCCATGTGAGTCCGGTTCACATTCAGAGCGTCTACCTTGGGGGGGGGGGGCGGGTGGTTCCTTTGAGAAGGAACATACAGGTGGAAAGTGTATCGTGCAGTGACTTTCTGATACATGCTAGAGAAGTTGTTCACAGAACGTCCCTCACGGAGAAGGAGGCTGTGGGGTCTGGCTTCCTCCCCCAGCATCCTGCTTCTGTGGGCCATTCAGACCCTCGTCAGCGGTTCGTGTCTGTCTGTCTGTCTGTCTGTCTGTCTGTCTTTCTGTCTTTCTCTCTGTCTTTCTCTCTGTCTTTCTCTCTGTCTTTCTCTCTGTCTGTCTTTCTCTCTCTCCTTCCTTCCTTCCTGTCTCTCTTTCTTTCTTCCTTCCTTCCCTTTCTTTCTTTCTTTCTCCTTCTCTTTCTTTCTTTTTCTTTTTCTTTTTCTTTTTCTTTTTCTTTTTCTTCTTTTTCTTTTTCTTTTTCTTCTTCTTTTTCTTTTTCTTCTTCTTCTTCTTTTTCTTTTTCTTTTTCTTCTTCTTTTTCTTCTTTTTCTTTTTCTTTTTCTTTTTCTTCTTTTTCTTTTTCTTTTTCTTTTTCTTTTCTTTCTCTCTTTCTCTCTTTCTCTCTTTCTTTCTCTCTCTTTCTCTCTCTCTCTCTCTCTCTCTCTCTCTCTCTCCCCTTCCCTTCCTTTTTTCTCTCTGTCTCTTTCTCTCTCTTTCTTTTTCTCTCTCTCTCTCTTTCTTTCTTTTTTTTTTCTGCTGACCTGTTTCCCCTGAGTGGATATGCTGACTACAGTTTGTTTACCCACCTGTCAGCGGCAGGACGCTGGGCCGTGTCCGGGTTTGGGCGAGTAAGAGGAAGGACACTGGTGAGCTTGTGTTTGCGTGGACGTATTCTTCCATTCCGTCTGCCTGCGGCGCTAGGAGTGTGTGTGATGATGGAGAGCGTTCAGCTTTGTAGAAACCTGACGAGCTGCTTTCTGTTTTACATTCCTCCCAGCCACACGGGACTGTCCGGGCTGCTTCATGTCCTTACAAGCACTGTATATTGTCAGTTGTCTTTCTTTCTTTTTTAAAAAATTACCCATGCAATCGTGCTGTTTCATTGTGATTTTAATTTATACCACCCTCATGGCTAAAGATAACAAATGTCTTTTCCTCTGTTTACGTGCCATCCTGATCTGTTCTAGGTGAAAAGCACTTATACTGAGCTCAGTGTGTAGATAGATACGTAGCTGACAGATAGATACAGAGATAGATAGATAGTCATATAGATAGATAGATAGGTAGGTAGATAGATAGATAGATGATGGGCGTGTGGGTGGGTGGATGGATGGATGGATAGATAGGTAGATAGATAATAGATGGGTAGGTAGGTAGGGAGGTAGATAGATACATAGACATACAGATGACAGATAGATGATAGATGGATAGATATATAGATAGTAGACACATAGATGATGATGATGATAGATGGGTAGATAGGTAGACAGATGGATGGATAGATAGATGATAGAGATAGATACATAGATAGATGATGGATGTGTGGTTGGGTGGGTGGATGGATGGATGGAAAGATAGATACTAGATGGGTGAGTAGGGAGGTAGGTAGATAGATACATAGATAGCTAGATAATGGATGGATAGATAGATGGATGAATCGATAGATAGAGAGAGGGATAGAGAGAGAGATAGATAGATGATGGGTGTGTGGGTGGATGGCTGGGTGGATGGATGGATGGATAGATAGATAGATAGATAGGTGTGTGGTGGGTAGATGGGTGGGTGGATGGATGGATGGATAGACAAATAATAGATGGGTGGGTAGGTAGGTAGGTATGTAGATAGATACATAGATAGATAGATGATAGATGATAGATGGATGGTAGATATACAGACAGACATTAGACACGTAGATGATGATGATGATGATGATGATAGGTAGCTAGGTAGACGGATGGACGCATGCATACAGACACACATACATTACTGTGGACCACTGAGGCCTCGTCCTTGTGGGGCAAGATGAGGAGCTGGGAGGCTATAATGGGGAGAGGGGAGAGGGGTGGGAAGAGATGGGAAGCCGGGGGGCCGGCCCGCTCAGGGCGTGGAGCCGTCAGCATCGTGCCCACTGCCCTTCGTGGGGGCGGGCTGCGGGCACGGAGCCATGGAGCCCTCGGATGTCAGCGCCGGCCATCCCAGAAGGCCGGCCGCTGGCGCCACGAGCCCAGGTCCGTTCCCTTTGCAGGAGAAGCACGGAACGGCCTCCGATGTCGCTGGCGCATCCACGGGTCCCTCTGCCCTGCGTTTGATTCCCCCTGCGAATAGGACTGTCTTCCCGGGTCATGTCTGGGCCTTGCGCAGTCTCGGTTCATCGGGCAGAGCAGTCTTGTTTTTCTTTCCACCCTCGGTGGCCTGGCGGTTCCTTCGGGGACAGGACGCCCGTGTCCCGTTGCTAATCACACTCTCGACATTCTTGATGAGAGCGCTCACTGGGCAAGGCGTATGTTCATGACCTGGGTTTAAAAAACCACTCCACCCCCCAAAAAAAACCCCCATGAATTTCTACAATGCAACACGGACTCTGTCGAGCGACACAACTTTCATCGGACACATAAAGTTACTTTTTTTCTTCTCCGGGATCTTGCAATGCCGTAGACCATCTGCTCTTGCCTCTCAGCGTTTGAATGACACGTGGTTCGCCTCTCGGAGCGAGTGACTCGATTAAGGTGGAGACTTTCCGCGCAGACTAGATTGCATGGCCCCTCACGGAGTTTCACTGGTGGGTTCAGGTCATCCTCGGTGGCTGATAGGCCAGGTGCTGAGAAGAATCAGATGCAATCCCCTCCCCCGTCCCCTGTGACACTGTGAACAATGAGTTCAGCCCGTGGGCTGGAGATGGTGGAAACTTGGTGAGGAAGAGGAGAAACCCTATACACTGTCTGTTAAAAGCCAAAACTTCGGAAGCAAACACATCCGGCTCTGTGTTCCCATCTTTGGCGTTATCACTGTGTGATGTCAGACAGGACGTCAGCCTCTCTGTGTCTCAGCCTGCGTTCGCCCATATTTAAGACAGGGACGATCATGCCGACTTCACCACATAATCTAAGGATTAAGGGTCATAATAAATATAAAACGTTTGTCCCAGTTCCTGGCGTATCATAAATGATATCAACGATACGGAACAATCATGTTAAATTATTTACAAGTTTAGAATGTAACTATGAACTACTAAAGCCTACTTCTTTCCTTGCCAGTGCCTTATTGTCGTTAGAACTTGTGTCTGGCTCCCCAGACACGCGGACAGCCAGGCGGGTAAGTAACACGCAGAGCCAGGCTGCCCCAGCCCGGGGAGGGTGAGACGGGGAGGGATGCATATTGCTGCTGCAGAAACAAAGTGACCCAAACTTGAACACTGTTGCATTTAGAGAATCCTTGTGTTCGAGGAGGGTAACAGTTCCCAAGCTCCTCTGCTTTCCTGTTGGAGTGTGGGCTCATGCCACCCAGGGTGCAGGTGGACACCTTCTCTCCCGAGACTTGATACAAAATAGGAACATGACTGGGGGGGTGAGGCAGATAAGGTACAGCGCGGCTCTCTAAGGCGTTAGAGAATTATTAAAACCCCCAGCTCAGTCTGTGTTATACACATGAGACCTTTGCTTTCAAAAGCGTCGCAGGAGAGGCCCTTGCAAAGTGTTCTCCAGTTTCTGTTGGAAACACTTCTTTGGGTGCTATTTACAAATACAAGTATTTTTTTTTCTCTCGGCTGGTATGCAAATTCAGTTCTCGTTTTCCCAGAGAAGAGACATTTCCAAGTATTCGACCCTTTCTTCAAGCTGTCATGTTTTCATTGCATACATCCCGTTACCTGGTACTTTAGAAAAGCAGTTAACTGCGAACACTTTCAAAACGCTTGTAAGTCCGCACATGTTATAGTGTGTTATTCAATTAAATATCAAGTGAGTTTGTGGTTAGTTTTTTTTTTTTTTTAACACTAGCTGGTTTCACTGATTCTTGGATGTAACGAGGTTTTCATTTGATTGGGGATTAAAAAAAAGCATTTCTAGCTCCTGATCACCATTCAGCAAACAAGTGTGATCAGTTTGATGTTTTTCTTCATGGAAATTCTGGAGTATGTATTTGACCGGGCTACTGCGCGATTAGTTTTCACGTAACGAAGACTATATATGTGTGTGCACACACACGTGCGCACACAAAAGCTTGAGAATTTTGGACTCTAATTGCTCACTGTAATTCCGTTACAACAAGAGCCTTCAACGTTCACAGTCAGCAGGGAAGAAACTGTTTGTAGAGTCCAATGCAGACAATTTATTTTTGGAACGGACACTTCGCACGTCCCGCGGGGAGATAAAAAGATTGTATTTGAGGCGTGCAAGGGACACGAGGAGGAGCGGGGCGATGCAGCTCGTGAGGGCTGGAGTTCAGTTTCCTCTGGATGCCAAGGGTGGCCGCCATGAAACTAAAAAATCAGGCCTCTCGCAGAGATGGTGCGGTTTTCTGGCAGCCTTGTTTTCTTCTTCTTCTTCTTCTTCTTCTTCCTCTTCCTCTTCCTATTCCTATTCTTCCTCCTCCTCCTCCTCCTCCTCCTTCTCCTTCTTCGTGCTATTATTATTTTTGGCGGGCAGCCAGCAGCTTTCTGCAGAGATTCGCAAATGCTCCTGCCCGTTTGACGTCACTGTAAAGTCTGTCAATTCCCGAGCCTGCACATTTTGCAAAGAGATCACGCCGCCAGCATCTTCATCCTAGTTTGGAATGCCTTCGAGAGAATATCCTTGGCTCCAAAGTGGCTTTGAAGAAGGTTCGGGTGCTCTGGGCGGGGGGAGGGGCTTGGTTCCAGCCTCTTTACCAGCAGGTGTGGGCACCGGTGCCTGAGGCCTGACTGGGCCTGTAAAAATCAACAACAGCCAAAAAAAAAACAAAAACAAAAACAAAAATACAGAGACAGCCCTAAGCCTTTTGCACAAACTGAGATGCATCGTCTGAAAGTAGCAGAAGAAACTCAGATCCAGAAAAACTGAGCAAGGAAAGAGCGGCCGGCTTGCCCGGGGAGCATTGCGCTCGGCCGTGATCGCTGCCCGGCTGCCCGGCAGCCTGCAGGACGCGCCTCCCGGGGGCTTCTGCACGCTTCCGTGTAACTCTCCCCACTGTTTTTCCTTTGAAATTAAGAAAGTATCTATATATACTCTGTATCCATTTACTGTATCTATAGATACTCTGTATCTGTATATATGTCAGAGGACATACTGTGCAAATATCTTGTATCTTATCTTACTTTTCCTCCCGCTCATGTTAGTATTCACGGATGGCTCCTTAGGGGACAGTTATTACGGTGGCGTCTGCACAAATGGTGACTTCCTATTTTCTTTGTTCCCTCTACATTTATTATTGATTTCTTAGTGATGAATCCATGGATGAGCATTATTTATTTTAATTCTACGGCTTAAATTTATTTATTTTTTTGGTTGGTGTCATCGTTCGCATTGTCCCCGACTCGGCCATTTGGAGCCCCTTTAACTGGACTCCTGTGTCCTTATGACGTCACTTTCTGAGGAGTTTGAGACACAAGTTTTGGTACCCGCGATGTTGCCAGAGCATCTGGTCCTTTCGCTGCCTTCATCCCTGGAGTCAGCTGTCTGTCCAGGGAGGCCCGGGTCCTTCTATGGGAACACGGATCCGGAAACCAGGACGTGGGGGCTGCTGGCTCTCGGGGTGTCAGTACTTCTCAGCCGTCTCAGGGAACGGCGCCGTTTCCTGGTACGCGTGTGTGTCCGCGTGCGCACACACACGCGCCCCCCTGTGTGTGCACATCCGTCTGCCTGTTTACATACCGTGGAGATGGATTCAGGTTGGATAGCAAAGGTCCATTCTGGCCTTGCCCCCTTGGGGTAACCCCTTCCCCCCACACAGCTGCTTCTCGGCGTGCTCACGAATTCGCTGCACACACGCAGCTTCGAAGTTGCTACCTCACGCAGAACGAACAGAAAATGTGCCACGTAGGATACGGTACATTGTCTTTAATAAGTATACTTTATCGTCACAACCTTGGTCACTGTTTGTCTGTGGCTGCGTGTCCCTGCCCACGGCCACCCCCGTGGTCCTGGTCGATACAGCTGTTGACTATTTTATTTTATTTTTTTTGCGTTAGTGAAACATTAACGTAGTTCTCGAAGTTGAAATCGCACGCAGAGAAGTGGAACGGGGGGCCCCATCTCATCTAGCTCATCCTGTCCCTGTCCTTTCCTCGTGTCCAGACCCCTCCCCCTACACCCCATGGTTAACCGGTCCCTTGAGCTTCCGGTTCCCCAGACCCGTGTTTCTTTTACGTCCAGGGTCAAAGGCACGCGCTTCTCCTTATAGCCCTTTCTTCTGCGCAGGGCGAACAGCACGGTGCGCTCGCTACTCTGCATTTCTTCTTTGATGAACAGACGATTCTGCAAATACCGCTTCACAGACATCACTTTCCTTCCATAGTCTTTGTTTCTCCCAGGAATGCGTCATGTGCGTGCCGTCAAGCGCCCAGCTGTTGAGCGTGCAGCTGGCGGGTCATTCCAGGTGTCTACCCCTGTGCGAACACCTGTGCGATGACAGCACGGCCCACGTCCCGCCTCCTGGCACACTCTCGCGTGCCCTTTCCCAGATTCAGCCCCCACCCCCATTCTTCCTCCCGTCACCCCTGCTTGGTGTGGTCCGTTCTGAGAGACACGGCACCTCCCCGCTTTCCTTCCTGGCTGAGTTTGCGCAGCTCCGTCTCCTCCCCACGTTCCTGTAACCGGGTACAGCTCAGCGTGGGCTCTGACGGCTTCGTCCTCGTGGGGCATCTCGTAGCAGGATGATGGAGGAGAGCAGCCCGCTCGCATTGCACCGTTCCGCTCTGTGCCCTGCTAGGACTGCGTCTCGTTAAGACACAGAGAGCCCGTGAGGGGTTTTTGAAACAGCAGCTACCTCCGGCCGCCAGCCTCCGGGGTCTGTGCGTGGAAATCGGTGTACGTGCTGCCAGACGCCTTGAGAACAAGCGGCAGCCGATGCATATTCATGTGCTCGATCTCTGTGTCTAAAATAACACCGGGGGAATGTATGTACGTGAGTCTCCTGTGACGAGCTTTCCACGGGGCAGGGATGCTGTCCGCCTTCTCATCACTGCTGCGCACGTGGCACGTGGCTGGGGAACGAGTGAATCATGCCCAAACGAGTTGTGAACAGTAAAAGAAAAAAATCAGACAGCAGTCGCTATCATTTATCCATTGCTCATGAATTCGCTAGACTCTTATTTATTATTTTCACGTTCCGCCTTGAGAATCGGGCTGGGTCTAGATGCGTGGTTCCCGCCCTCAGAGTGTCATCGGACGCCAGAGCATTGGTTTGGCTCCTGTCTTTCCCTTCTCCCCTCCTTCCTCCCTCTCTCTTCTTCCCTTGAAGAGACCAAGTGTAAATAGACCAACGACTTAGGGGGCGTGAGAGTCCAGCGGAGGCGATGCTGGGTGTTGAGAACACCCAGGCCAAGGGCTGTTTGCTTTCTGCAAATGCCGGAGCTGTTGTTAACTCATCCTGGAGCTGAGTTAACTCACCCCGGAGCTGAGTTAACTCATCCCGGAGCTGAGTTAACTCACCCCGGAGCTGTCTTCCTCATCCTCCTGCTCTGAGCCGTGGCCACGGGGACGTGCTGCTGCTGCTGCGCCCCGAGCATCAGGAGGCACAGCTGGCACGTAGCTCTGGATGGAGCATCATCTGAACCACGCACGGCGGCTACTTCTTCCTCTCTGCAGGGGTCTCCGCGAGGGGCACAGCTTGATGCCGGGACAAGAAGCCACACAGCCCCAGCCCCAGCCGCTTGGGCGACACGGAGGACGACAGGACAAGGAGGAAAAGGCAGCCCCACGGGCGCAGGGTCCAGGCGCCTGAGATGCACGCGTCCGTGCAGCCCGTGTGCGCAGGCGGGCTCTCCTGTGTTCGACGCCGCAGCCCACTGCACGGAACGCCGAGAGTCCGCTTTGCGTACGAACCTCTTCTCTCTGCCGGCGGCCGGCGGGAGTCCCCGGCCAGAGGAAACCCCGTTCCCCGCGGGGATCACCCACCTGCGGGGGCAATTATGGGGGAGACGTCCTCATTTACCCGGGAAATGACAGTCACCTGGAGACTCCGTCACGGCTGCCGTGCATGAACACGGCGTGTAGCAGCGCGGTCCCCTCCGAGAACGAATTATCACCTCGTCTCCGACCACCCGTCGTTCCTGCGATGCTGCTTCCCGGGGCGTGGACGGAAGAGACTCACGGCGGGACGTGTCGACATCCATCAGCCGAGGCCCTGCCCTCGCACCGGAGTCCTCCCGAGGTGCGCGCTCGGCGGCTCGAGGTGAGCTCGGGCGGCGTGCCACCCCTGCGGGGAGAAGGGTTCACAGGACGCTGGGAGCGCGGGGCCTCCGATGTCAGCGGCCTGCGACCGGGCTGCCCGGGGACTGCACCGAGCCCCGGGAGAACCACGCACGTGACAGGGGCACGGAGCTCATCCCGACGGCCAGGTGTCAGAAGCAGACGCCGCCAGCTGCTGCCAGCCGCGCGCTTCTGGGCTCTGTCACCGTTGCTTCTAGCACGTTCTTTCCCCGGCATTCTGCGTGCGGGCCCCAGAGCCACCCGGACTCGAACGGCGCCGCCTGTCAGAACCAGCCTCTCTCCCCTCGGACGGACGGACGGACCAGAGCCCGTGGCTGCCGGCAGCGGAACCCCACCAAGCGACCGTGCGAGGAGCCCCAGCAAGGCTTGGGGAGGTGTGTCACCCAGGGAGGTGACACTCGCTCCTGGCCACCGTCCAAGTCACTCTGAGCCGTCCTCTGTGTTTCCACCATCGACGCATCCATGTCACCGGTACGTGCACGCCTCCACAGGTGAGACTGGGACTGCTGGGGAATGACAAGGGGTGGCCCACCTTCCTTTTTTTTTTTTGGCCGGTGGCCTGCGGGACCCCAGCTCGTTTGGGGTCCTGATTTGGCTTTTACTGCCACCTGCTGGAGCCCCCCCCCCCAGTGTGCACCTCAGAGACGCCTCCCCCTTCCCGGAGGCAGCGTTACTTTTGGATGAGCTGCTTTTGCCCTGGGGGCCATTCCATCAGCTCCGCTGTCAGAGGGGGAGTGAAGCCAGGCGTGGTGGCACCTGGCCGCCCCGTCGTCCCCGACGTGTCTCAGACTCTCTCAGAAATGCTTGTCTTAGAGTCTTCCGGGCCCGTGAGCTCGCTTCGCGGTGGAGACGCCTGTCCCTTGCAGGGTTTGGACGTAGAAGCTAAGGTCAGAAGCCGGGCCGACTCGACGCGGGATGGTTGCCCCATTCCCGGTGAAAGCGGGGGTTGTCTCGGGGGTTTCCCCCGGGCGCCATCGGAAGCAGCGGTTCGCGCTGGACTCAGAAATGCCGAATCGTGACGGCGCCCGTTACTTCGCAGCCACTTCCTCTGGGCGCCACCGTAACTGGACGAGGAACGTAGCGTCCAAGATGCTTTCTGTACAAAATAACTTTGCCTGTGCTTTTTGAAGATGACGGACGCACACGGACCCACATCACTGCGAACGCTGGTCTCCTCGTGGCTCGTCATGCCCTCAGCGTCTGTCTCCCCACGGCGCTGCCCTTCCAGACGCGATAATAATGGGGGCACCCTGCATTTTACGGAGCTACCGCCAGCCCTCGAGAATGGTAGGAGAACAGCTCATGTGCCCAGCGACTGAGCGAGACTGACGGATCGTGGTTCTCGATCCTCGACATGGTGACGGTTTCAGAAATCACCGGTGGCGCTGGACAGGCGGATGCCTAGCATTGAACGTGGGCATCTGGGTTCTCGCTGATGTAGTTCCGACTCCGGCAGATACCGGGCTGGAGAGACGGGTCGACGAGGTGGACGGTCTGCATGGATATGGGCTCGTTTGTGTGTGATGCCGGGGAAGTGAAGATCTATGTACGTGAACCCTTCCGGTGAAGATGGGTTTACCTGTCCCCGCCTCCCCCAAGGGGACATTCAGCCATGGCTGGGGATGTTTTTGCACGTCACAACTTGTGTGTGTGTGTGTGTGTGTGCACACATGCACACTTGCTAATGGCACATAGTGGGTAGACATCGGAGTCCTGCTAAACAACCTACAGTGTGCACCCAGCAGCGCCCCCCCCAACAATGAATGACCTGCCCCAAACCTCAATCCTGTGAAGGTTCAGAAACCCTGTTCTTTGAGGTACAGAGCAGTCGGAGAAAGAGGGTGCTCAGTAGCACACACCTGCACCCCCTGATTTTATCCGAGAAAGGTCCCGAGTGGGCCTGGCTTTCCGGCACCTGCGTACGGCTCTGCCTGTCGATGGGGAAGGCGGGTTTGTGCATCGCTGCACACAGAGCTGCTTCCCGGTCCCTGCTTCCTTTTCGGGCACCGGGTCTCGGCACCGGGGGTGTTACACATCCCGTACTTTGAAGAAAAGGCACGGAGACTCCGTTGGCAGGCGATACTGCTCCATTCCTGGGTCTGCCAGCTCGAGTCTCTTTTCTTTACATCGTTGTCCTCCTTGTAGCATCAGCAAAACAATGCCTGTTCTGTGGACGCCCACGGATGTAGTAATTATAATGGTAACAGTAGCCCTTGACTTTCCTAGACTCCGTATTTCTGAACCTGCTGTATTTTTTTGCACATTGTACACCGACACTCCCCAAATCGCCTCTCAGATGCTGCAATGTTACGTGTGTCAGCTCAAGGTTAGATGTTTTTATTCGGGGATGTCCCTCGTTTTCCAGCTTGGCTGCCTCGGTACAGAGGCATGGCGTTCGCTTGTCTATTATCGCGCGTCCTTCTGGCTGTCCTCTGTCCATATGAGTGGAAAAGGCAAAGAACGAAGTTCTCATAATATAGGATAAGAAGCGTAGGCTTTAGCGGTCTCAGGTATAATTGCAACGCGCACGGAAACCATGAGGCGTCTCAGAAACAGCAAACGTGGGCCGAGGTCAGATGCTCATCGGCCTTGTGGGCTGGGAGAACGCACCGTCAGCTACGGGATAAAATAAGCCTGATGGCCGTGGACAACATGCTGCAGACACGTTGCCTGAAGCTCGTGCCTTCAGGGTGGACGGGGACAGAATTTCACGTGTCCACCTCGGGACAACGAGGTCGTCGTGTGCCTCGTTTGTGGGTCCCTTGTTCTATCGACCTTTGCTGTACCCCTTGAGGGCTGTGTCTCGTGTACGAACGGCTTCGGTGCCGAGCCCTCAGCCCCGTGCCTGACGGAGCGTCCCCTCCAGCATGCGAAGCAAGGGAGGAAGATGAGTAAAAACGGTGTTTCTGCTTTCACTCCCGACGCTCATGGCTCTTCTCAAAAAAAAAGGGGGGGGGCCTCTGCTTCAGTTTCAAATATTTGTGTCCACGAAACAAAACTCCGTGTTTTCCTGTCTTATACCAGACAGGAGCGAGTCACACGCATTTCTTCTCCCGGCGTGAGACGTCTTTCCATCCTGACAGTCGTGTGCGGGCTGGACGTGATTTCAAGAGATGCTGAACCCTGAGAATAAGTTACAGAGGCTCCCCAAATGCCGTGGGCACAAAGACGTTCGATGCTGTTTTTCTGTCGGCTTCATTTTTCTTTCTTTCCATGTTTTTTTTTTTTGTCTTGTTTTGTTTCTTTTTTTGTTTGTGTTTGTTTGTTTGTTTGTTTGCTTGCTTGTTTTTTTGGCCACATTGCTTTAAAGAGTGGGCTACAATCAGGTAGGGAACGGGGTAGGGGCATGAGGGGGGCGCTGCTATTGACTGTTGCAGTTTCTGATGGAGTCAGTTCAGATCAAACTGCCTCGGAGGCTGCACGTTGCCCGCGGTCTGCGTGCCGTGGACGGATGCTTGGATCTCTCTGCGTGTTCATTTTCTCGGCTGAAACGCGGCAGAGCGGCGGCCTTCGGGGCCTTGGAGGGGCGACGGGCGGTTCGTGGCTTGCGCTTGGCTCGCTGCCGGGCATACGTGGCCACCAGCCGTGGCCGTGACCCCGTGCCTCCCGCCCCCAGTCCCACTGCCCGACCCTCGGCGCCCGAGCTGTGCTCGAGGGCCGACGTGTGTGTGTGTGTGTGGGTTCAAGGCAGCGGATTTCACCGGGGAACGCACAGCCTCACACCCAGAGCAGCCCTTACGGCGCTAGGGACCCGCTCACAAGGATGGAGGCGGACGGTGAACGGGCTGTCTGCTTTCTCGAAGCTTTGCATGACTGGAAATAAGAGAGTGCGTCCCTTGAAACCCCAAGCTCCCCGGGCGAGGGCCGTGAGCTGCCGGGGGGCCCAGGCATGCAGAGCTGCTGTTCCCCGGTGTCCCAGCTCGGAAGCACTTCAGAGGCTCATTGTTTCCGGTGGGGGCGGGGGCGGGGGGGACGCCTGAGGATGGGGGTGCCGGAGGGCACGACACGCAGGGCCCAGGGAAGGGCAGAAGCGCACGCACACGCACACACACACACACACACACAGACACACACTGAGCAGCAGGTAGGGTCTCGATTATCTGTCAGGCTATCTGAAGACCCACAGGGGACGTGGGCACAGCACTGACAACAGCTGACCCCTAGTACCTCCCAGAGGGGCGCTCGGCCGGGCAGCGCCGACCAGGCGCAGCCCTGCGACCCCTCAGATCCAGCGGGCCGTGGCGGGGTGACCAGGGACAGCAGCCCCCATAGAGACACCACCCTGTCCCGCCCCGGGCTCGCGCCAAGCGGCCGACAGCGGGCAGGGAACCGTCTCCCACAGCCGCCCGACTCTCCGCGGGCGTCCGCTTTGCCCGAAACACACAGACGGCTGGCCTCCACCGCGCTGGGCGCTCTTCTGGAGCTCGGCGGCCCTGCAGACTCACGCCAGCTCGCCGTCCGAGCGTGTCGGCCGCCCAGAGCCACACTTCCTGCCTTCTGCAGGTCTCTGCGTTCCTGGCTGGGCCGACGTGTCGCCCCACGGCTCGGCAGCTTGGGACACACACTCCTTTTCTGCCGCTTAGAAGGAAAACCTGACAATTTTTACTTTTGCCGACCAGAGCTATAAATCAGAATGCAATTTGTTTTCTGAAGCACTGGCCAAAATTTCCTAAAGCAGGGATTCTTTTTTTTGTTGTTGTTGTTGTTCATGTGGCATTAACCAAGAATTTACTTCCCCTTTCCCCCTCAAAAAAAAAAATGACTTATTTATTCCAAGTTCCAGAGAGAATACGTTCTGTGTGCAGAAGCCGGCAATGCAGGAGAATGCATGAATCCAGGATCTCAGACATGAACTTATTTGGGGTACAGTGTAATATCCGTGGAAGCGAGTGTGGTGCTCAGATTCGGTGAATTTACGGGGAGGGACGGGATGACCCTTGACAAAGTCACGGACCGTTTTCCTTCTGCACGCCCGCGCAGTGATGCCACAGCCACCGAGGGCCATGTTTGTGCAAACGTGTCTCTATGCGATGATGTTTCTGTGCAATCGTGTTTCAATGCAACCAGAAGCACGTGACCCGGGCATTCCCTGGCCGAGCTGAGCCTCCTGGGCGCAGAGCATGAATAAATCAGATCGAAGCCCACCTTCCCTTCCTCGCTGGCATCCTCCGAACAGCACTTGGAGGAATTAATAATCAGAAATCACCGGCACGAGAGGCCGGTGGTTCACGATTTTGTCCCCCGTGCGAAGAGAAAACAGATGAGCCCAGAAGCGCACGCAGCATCCCCGTCGACTAGAAAGACACGTGTCCCTCGCAGCTCCGCTGTGCCGAGCGCTTCTACAGCCCGTGCTCGGAACGAGGGACAGAAACAGAGATGCACAGATCACTTACGCCAAAACGTGTTTTCATTTCGGCGAGCATTACTCGTCCGATTTTCCGGGAGCCTTAAAATAAACTTCACGTGATTTAACAGAAAAAAAACGAGACCGATTTGGAACCGAGGGACGCGCTAAGCTTCAGATAGATTTTTTTTTTTTCCTCCTGCAGGAGATGTTAGCTCGAAAAAGATCGATTTCAGCGTCAGGAAGCAGAGTCTCAATTCACAGTACGGTGTCGGAGGCTGTATGTTCTTCGTTCGCGTTATAAATCTTTAATTTCAGATTGTATCGATTGAACCACTGCCCGCCGTGGAATTTTGTGGGGACGTGAGCGATTGTCACACCTCTTTCCCAATGCCTCCTGGGATTTTGCCCGGTGTTGTGGCACGTGCGTGCTGTGACGGCTGATGCGAGTTCTGGGTGGCTGTGTCGTCCAGCTTCTCCTCCTCAGCGCTCACGATCAGCTCTAAAGAGATGAGCTAGCTGTCCGTCGTTGGTTGCCTGGCCGCTGTGTCCCTCTTATCGACGGGTCTGCGTCTCGGCGTCAGGCATCTTGACGAAGGGGGCGTGTGGGTCCGTGGTCCCTGAGCCCCGCCGGTGGGGCCGCCTCGCTCTGCGTGGCCTCTTTGCCCGAGGGACGTCCTAGTGACCGGATTTCGTGCAGAATGTACGGTGTTCCCTTCGAAACTCCACGCTTGGTCTCGTCTGGCTTTCTGTGTCGCTATCTGTATAGGACGTTTTTTTTTTTTTCTCTTGTGTGGATCATTTGCCTCCTCTTCCTCAGCCTTTATCCCCGACGTCGTGGCCGTGTCAACACTCATGGAACTTTTAGAGATGAACGCAGTGCTCTTTCCGCGGACCGCAGGCAGGAGGGGACAATCAGCGTAGGTGAGCTCAGAGCTGCTTGTCCTCCGTCCTTTGCGACATCTGCAGAGTCGTCGGAACCGCCGCCCCTTGTGGCCGTCTCTGTGCCGAGCCCAGATCTGTCCTGGCTGTTTGAGGAACGTGATTCCGGGTCCCCCGTGGGGTTGCGAAGGGGGCGCCCTCTCCCCCATTCACGGATGAGAACACCAAGCTTCTGAAATGAAAGGCAGTTCCCCCAAGCGTCGTAGGGTTGCTGAGCAAAGCTCGGGCGGAAGGGGATACCTTCCCCTTTGGCTTGGCTCACGTTCCGGTTTCGACAGTGCGCTGTGGTTATGTGACATGTCACCGTTGGGGACAGGGGGCCGAAATCCAGACAGGACTCGCGGAGACGTGTTGCCACTTCCTGTCGTAATAAAATTAGGTCTAAAAAAGAAAAAAAAAAAACAGCAACAAAAGCTGAGCCAACCTAAGCTGGTCCAGTAGGAGACTGAGACCCGTGGGAGAAATGGAGAGAAAGCGTAATAATTATCGTCACCTGGGGATAGCGGGCGCTTGAGCCTCAGCCGGGGCTGAGAAATTCGTTCTCGAGATGACTCACCCGCCGGAGGCGTAACATCGGCCGCGTTCTCTGCGGGCTCTCCCCGTGGTTGCTGGCTTGTCCTATGGCGTGGCGGCTGGCCGCCCCCAGAAGGAGAGATTGCGGGGACCTGCGTGAGAGCTGACCGACCTTTGGGCCCGTCAGCAGTGCCGAGAGCCCGGTCAGCTCAGCCCCATTCGACGCGGGCGTGAGTGCCGGGAGGCAAAGCCACCTGCGAGGCTGGCCTCCACGGGCCCCGGGAGACCTCACGGCAAGGAGATCAGCAGGGCGCTGGCCCCTTGGAGCGTCTGGTGGAGGAAGAGGGAACGCGCCATGGATGGTTCTAGACTTTGGAGCTCACGGTCAGGGAACAGAGGTGCAGAACGTGGGCAGAGAGTGGCACGTGGCGGGTTCTGAGGACATGGGTGCTTGTCTCTAGCGGGCTGACTTTGCGGGGACCCGCGGGCCGGCCATTTCAGACCGACCTGCAGCTCGTCCCTGGTCCTCGGTCCCCTATCTGGCACCGTCTGTCTCGCTGTCTCCCTGGGACATGCTGCAGGAACGGGCTTTATTCCTTGCTGGCCTCGTCCTTGCTTATTTTCAATATCCGACTTTCTCAGCCCCGCTGATGGCTTGTGTCTGCTTCCCGGCTTCCAAGCCCTTTGTGGGCCTCTCTTATCTTAGTCTTTCAATCCTTGCGGCTGTCTTTCTATCCCTTTTTGCTCATTTTGCTAAGCTTTTGAGAGTGGGCAGACCCAAATTCACGCGGTCAGCTTGCCACATTTAACGAGAAGTCAAGCCATATTTTGAAAATGAGGTTGAGCCCTTACGATGCAGAGATGGTGTGTCATTGGTGAAGAAGCTTGTTGACACGCATGATATTTCGGGTGTGCAGCAGGTGAGACCGTTTACAAAGTGTTTTCTCACTGCGTCCAGATCGCCTGCTGGAGACATATTTAATTTGTCTGGATTTTTTTCCCACTTCGTTTGTGCAGCTCATAGAGCGAGCACGACCCCTTCCACGAGAAACTCTAATAAAACAGCAGATGCGTATCATGAGATTACTGTTCTCCTTCCCACAGACTCCGCCTGGCGCTCGTTGTAGCGCTTTCGAGGAAGAATCAAAAACTATTAGCAGGGCGACCAGACAGAAACATTTCTGTAAAGAAAAATCACTTCTCAGTGCGCGCAAGAAATCGTGTGCACACACGCAGCATCCTGACGCTGCGCGGTGATCGTTTCGAATGCTTCGTTCGCCCTAAATCGCGTGGCTTTTACGAGTGGCCTCTGCTCGACGGGCGTCCGCTTGTTCTGTAAAAAGCAGCCCTCCGAGATGCTCGCTTTTGAGTTCAGCCTGAATCATTCGCTCCTAAGGTAGCTGAGCCGGGCTCACCCTTGTCTTGTATGTTCTGTGGATCTGACACACGTGTGGGGACAGGTGCCCACCTAAAACCCTCGTGCGCTCTGCCTCCTCCACCCGCCTCCCCCAAGGAGGCTCACTGCTTCTGGCCGCCAGTGAGCCTTTTCCAGAGTGTCACGTTGGCTTGGGACCATGCCCTGCGTGGCCTTGTCACTCAAGTGCCTTTAAGCGTCCTTCGTATCTTGGTCGTGGATGTCTTCTCATCTCTCGCGGTATTAACTCACAGTCGACCGATGACAGACGTCGTCACCGTGAAGGCTACCTTGGTCTTGGCCACGTGACAGGTGGCACCCCACCATGGTGACGTGAAGCGGGCAGCTCATATTGAGCTCCCGAGGCAGGGCGGGGAGAGCCTGGGGGCCGCCTGGGACTTCTGTCCTCCGCCACGCGTGGGAGGCGGTGCAGGCCGGGACTGGCGGTGCTGCTCAGAACAGCAGCCCTGGGGACTCTGACGCCATGCACAGTTCAGCTGCCGAGGGGAGGTGACAGCCAGGGAAGGTGACCGCTTTGTCTCTGCTCGAGTTTTTTTTTTTTCTGAGAGCCAAATTTCGTGCTGAACATGCGAAATGTGTATCAGTGTCCTCACATCAATATACCTGCATAAAAATTAGATAAAAAATGAAATATGTAAGTATACTGATATGTCTTCGTATAATGTCACATACAATTACGTAGACAGGCCATCCAGTTTCATTCCCGATAGCAGTAGAGCTTACGAGTGACACATCTGTTTTCAACCACACATAAATAATAGATACAGTGTCTAAATAACTTTCAAAATGTTTCTTTATTAACAAGAGTGGATGGAGCAGGTATATCATGAGGATGTATTGATGCCAAGTATCTCCTTCGTTTGTTTTAGAAAGTTTTTTTCTTTTTCTTTTTTTTGAAAGCTGAGCACAGAACTGCAATTTAATGTCTTTCTGGAAAGGAATTGTCATTGCAATAAAAAAATAACACACACACACACACACACACATACACACACACACAAACAAACAGACTTTCCCATGGGGGTGAAATGGAATTCATAATGTGAATTTTAGAGAAAAACGTGGTCACTTTTTGTCTCTAGGAACTGGAAACGTTTTTGGAACGGCTGTTTATTCCCTTTGGAAAATGAATAGAGATAAGACTGCCGTTCAGACAAAGGATACATCAAAACGGGCGAGTTCCACGGGTGAAAGCATCCCCGTGGGGGGCGGGGGAGGGGTGGCCTGGGAGCGGCGTCGGCTTCCGGATGCTTCCGGAATCAAAACTTTGAGAGAGAGAGAGAGAGAGAGAGAGAGAGAGACAGAGAGAGACAGAGAGAGAGACAGAGAGACAGAGAGACAGAGAGACAGAGAGACAGAGAGACAGAGAGACAGAGAGACAGAAAGAGAGAAAGAGAGAAAGAGAGAAAGAGAGAAAGAAAGAGAGAAAGAGAGAAAGAGAGAAAGAGAGAAAGAAGAGAAGAGAAAGAGAAAGAGAAAGAGAAAGAGAGAGAGAAAGAGAGAGAGAAAGAGAGAGAAAGAGAAAGAGAGAGAGAGAGAAGAGAGAGAGAGAAGAGAGAGAGAGAAGAGAGAAAAGAGAAAGAGAAGAGAGAGAGAGAGAGAGAGAGACAGACAGACAGACAGAGGAGAGAGAGAGAGAAGAGAGAGAGAGACACACACATGAGTGCAGGAAGCCTTTCCTTGCTCACTTACTCAGTCCTATTTGCGTATAACGCCAAGTCCAGAACGTGAAAATTTCGCTGTGGGACATGGAGTGTGTTCCGGTGACGTTGCTGTCGATGAACTCCTCGCGACACCAGCTCTCCTCTGGTTATTCTCTCTGTATTTCTTTCTTTCTCCCCCGGGTTCTGGGGGGCGCTTGCCCGCACTCATCTTTCCCTTAGGAGACGAGCAGCCAGGGAAGACCAGGGATGCTGTTGGCATTGCCCAGAATCTCGCCAGCGGGTGAGGTGAAGGGGGGACCCTAGCAGCTTGCCTTCTCTCCATCCCAGTTGCTGGGGGGGGCGTCACAAAAGGCGCTCGGATGTCCGTAGCTTGGCCAGACAGGTGACCTTCCTAAAGGTCTCATCCGTCCGTCTCAGGGCCGTTTCTCAGGACACATACAGAGATGCTGGGAGCCCCTGCCTCGCTCCAGCAAGACGGAAGTGACTTCGCAAAGGCAAGCCCTGTGTGAGAGAGTGTGGGGCGCGTAGGAATGGCTCAATCAATGCAAAGATTATCATCACTTTCGTGCACCCTTTATCCTTCCCAGCCGGTGACCGAGCATCTTTTAGGATGTGACCATCCTTTTCTTTCTCGTACGACTTCTTGAGTCTTTATATTTTTTCTCCGTGCATTACTCCTGGATAAACTGAGTCTCGTCTTTGATTTTTTTTACCCCCTAAGTGTAGGAACAAACATCCTTCAGAGAGAATGTTCTGTCCAGCATTTATAGCATTTTAAAAGAATTCGAGTGTACAGAACAGGATGAGCTCTCCTCGCTGGTCCACGCCCGCCCTTAGCTCTGTTTATCGTTGCATTTATCATAAGAGATCGAACACCCACGGAAGCCAACAATGAGACACGTGGGAATCCCTTCTCTGACGCATGCATACTTTTATACTTCTCCATCTTCCCTGCCTCCTCGCCCTGGAAGTAACCAGGAGCCTGAACCCTGGATATTTCTTCCCTTCCCTTCGTCCTCTTGTCATCACGCATAGAAGGATGTGCACTTAATACGTGGTTTGCTTTTGCTCGTTTTTTTTTTTTTTTTTTTTTGTATTTCACGTGAAGAAGATCCCGCTCGGACTTGCCTGTTTCCTCGCAACTGTTTCTTTTCCCGTGTTTCCAGCCTTCGTTCCGAAGGTGTTTCCACGATGAAGGCCGCTGGCTGGGATGTCTGTGGCTGCGGCTGCGTGCGCGGGAGGACCCTGCTAGGCGGGTCTCTCTATCTTTGTTTTGCGAACGAGGACCGTGGAGCCGGGGGGTGCAACGCAGTTAGGAGTCGGCCCCTCTCGTAACCAGCTGCTGCAGGCATCCCTGCCTCCGGGGGTTTACTGAGGGGGCAGCTTGGAGGCGGCCGAGGACCACGCCCCTCCTCACAGACGCCGGGGTCCAGGATGACGAACACCGGTGTTGCACGGAGGAATCGTGCCAGTGCGTGTGGATCGGGGGTGGGTGGGACCCACGCCTCCGAAGCAGAACGCAGGTCGCCCGGGTGTCCCCGGCCTTGTCCCCTGCAGGCACACGCGTCTTCCTCGTACAGGACGTGCTGCCACGGCGCCTTCCCGTGAGCCCCCGTCGCCCGTGGCCCGCCCGCGCCCTCCGGGGTCCAGCAGCCTGCGGCCGTGTGTTCCCGGCTGCGCTCCAGTGTGGGCCGCGCGCGTTCGGGGGGCTCCTTCCGCAGGACCCCCCGAGGGCGTGACGGTCGTGGGCAGGGGCCCGCCCCGCTTGCTGATGGCCCGTCCTGCTTCCGGGCAGACGGCCCCGTGGAAATGTACATGATGACGGTTTAATTTGTCTTCATCACACGAGGGGCCCTTTCAGATAAAACGCTTTCCATTTTGATGGGGACAGAATGGATCTTTTCGTGTCCCTGGAGCCTTAGGAAACACCCTGAGCAAAAACAGTTTTTCTGCTTTTTGAGACAAACCGTGGACCTGCTTCTGCTCGGTCCAGCCCGGGCTGAGGGTGGAGACAAAAAGCGAACATTTTCGACTGGCTTTTTCTCTCCGAATGTCCCTGAGGACCAAGCGGCTAGTGGGACGTGGGGGAAAGTTCTCCAGGGAAGACATGGATTTCGAGAAAACAGCGGGCGGGAGGGTTGCCCCTGGTCCTTTTGAGAGGCTAAGATGCTCCCTACCCCCAACAGTCTAGTTGCCCTAGCAACGAGAGATGAGGGAAGATGCTCGTGAATCTCCCCCACCTACTCGTTTCTCAGAAACGCAGCGGAGCAGGTGGTCTGGACACCGCGGGTGTTCCTTCCAGAGTCTGACTTACGCGGTGTCGCCCGAAGGGGCGTCCATATCGACGTGTTTGTGATCTGCGGTTGGCACGCCGCCGCCTCACAAACGCTTTCACCGACGAGAGCTTTCCAGACTCGTCAGAGATCCGGCGTCTCTGTCGACGACCCACACACGGTGTGGCCGGAGAGATCCCTCAGACGGTACAAACCCCTTGGTGTCGGGGAAGGGGATACACGGGGCACACGGTCCAGCACGGCTCGGTCCCAGAGGCGAGTCGGAAAGATGGCAAGAAAGACGCACAAGCGCAGCCTTCAAAAACCGTCCGCCATCGGGCACCGGCGGGACCCCGTGACCAAAGCTGTGTGTGCTCATGCAGGTCAGCACTGGGCGCTGGGCTCTGCGTGCAAATGCTGTTGCTTACCGGGGCCCCGTCTTTGCATTTGGCTGGCTCGACGGCTGTTCCTTGGCGAAGCTGGCCCGCTTCACGGTGGACATGAGGTTCTTGGCTTTGTGTCCAAAGCAGCCTCACGTGCGTGCGTGAGCAGGCTGGCGAGCCTCGGGTCTCGAGGGGGAAAGGCCTCGTACGTCAGAATTTCTACCGATGAATCCGCAATGGAAAAGCTCTTTGCCCCTTGCACGGTGCACGATTCAAAGTGATTTCTGCCTCGTGTTGGTACAGAACGAAAACCTCAGTTCCTTGAATCTCTCTTTGCCGCCTACAACCTAGACGCACCCTGTGCTCAGACAAATACGTGACCCGTGGTCAAACGATTTTAAGCCGAGCCAAAAAAAAAAAAAAGTCAGGTTTTCAAATAAAAAAAATATTTAGACACATTTATATAACTCTATCTCAGTGGGATCTCTACCGGCTCACATATATCTTTCTACGAGATATATTTCTCTTTCTATGGATTTATTTCCCTTTTTCCTGCGTGGAAGATGATAAACTTCAACCCATTCTCTACTTCATTCCGGACAAATGACACAGGACCCTGCCCTGTCCACGGAGCCTGCGTCTCTGACGAGAAAGATAGGATAGCTCGGCGGGCAGGCAGGCTGGCTCTCTCTCAGCTCCTGTCAGCCCCAAACAGGGTTCTTACTTTTCTTCGCTGAAATTCCTGTTCTTGGCTGAGATTTGCCGTGTCCCAGGCTCGTCCCCGACGGTTGTCAAGTGTGGCTGACAAGCGTTAGTTCATTTTTCTCCCTGTAGGAAACGGCCCGAGTGTATGCGGATAACTCAGGTCGGAAGCGTGTCCGTGTCCCATGGTGCGGGGGCCGTGAACTTCATCACGGTCCGGCTCTCCGAGAAGTCACGCCTGCAGCTCGTCACAGGCTCGTCCCCCACGAGCTGGTGCCTTTCGACGCTCTCAACCGGACACGCTCCGTCACTCAGCTGCGGTCCGTTGTCTATGGGGCGTGACGATTAGACTGGTAGGAAGCGTGAAAGGAGGATCCTCCAGATGGTCAGCTTTCCCCACGAAAGCGTCTGAGATGCCTCCCACTGCTCCTTTATTTATTATTATTATTTTCAAAGCGACCAATCGATACTATCTCACGAATGAAACAAGACTTTGGACTCACGATAAACCAATTTACTGCACTTCTTAGCCACAGTATATGGTTGGAGATATTTAAATGATCCTAAAATCTCTTCTACCAGCTGGTGGATGCTGGCTTTTTCGGCCGTGAGCAGATTAAGACATCAAAAACGGGGTTTATATCTGCGGCTTGGATTTTGGGGGTCGCTTACTCATAGACGAGGCCTGAAGTCGTAGACACGTTCGAGGTCACAGCTAAAGTTTAGGCGTTTGTGTCGCGTACCCCAGCCTCAGAGAGAGTGTCGTTCCGGGGTGAGACTGCAAAAACGGTCACGTGACCCAAAAGCACAGCTTCTTACGCTCTGGTCACGGCCCAGGTCCTGAGCGAGCATCCTCGAAGGGTGCTACCTTATGTGATGTTGAAAAAACCCGCGTTGCAAGGGTGGTTATCCGTATCTCACACACGAGGAAGGCGAGTGGATCGCGGGACGATCGGGCTGGCGGGAGGCAGGGCCAGCATCAAGGCGCCGGGGGCCTTGGGGTTCAAGCCGCACGGCTTTAGCTGGCACGAGGGACGCTCCGTGGGGCGGGCCTGGCGTCAGGCGGCGTGGGGTCCCAGGTACGCTCCTGGGGTCAGAGATCCTGGCCCGGGATGAGCGAGCTCTGTGAATACACACTGACCGCTGGAAGCAGATAGGAGATAATTCCAGCTTAAATTCTTCAGGCGGCTGCCCGCGGGTGTGCCATTTTGGATGCTTCTCTCGCTTTGGTGCTGTTATGATGACGGGATGTCTCAACACACGAGACGAGCCTTTTTTCTCTCTCTTCCTCAACGTCACCCTCTTCCTTCGCTGTAGGAACGTGCTGTTCGGACATCGGCTTAAAGAGGTCCAGACACACGGACACGGGAAGCCGATCGAGCGCCCAACGCTCTCACTTTTCACGGGGACGTGGGCCCTCGTGAGCGTGGAGATGCCGCCACGATGGCTGTAGGCTGAAATGCAACGCGGCCTCCGACACCTGCTCACGTCGGGCATCCCGTTACCCAGGAGGCCCCTTCCCAAAAGGATGCCGACTTCTGGGCAGGCTCGGGAACAACGCTAACGCTTCTCGTCCAGGGTTCAGGGGTCATTTCCTCTCTCTTATCAGCGAAAAGCGAAAGAGAGAGAGACGCGAGCAGACACAGCCAGCAATGATGCTCTGGAAAGTCTGAATGGAAGTGAGACCCAGAAGCACGATTCTCCCTTTCAATCTCCACATCGTTCCGGAATCTTCCAAAGGCAGATTTGCCAGTGTAGACATGAGATACTTGTCTCCGCATCGCTGTCAGGATTTAACTGTACGTCACGGATATTTTCGGGCTGTTTTATTCAGATTTATGTCTTCTCCGCGTCCCGTGTGACAAGCCATGTAACGACTTTCCTTCAGACGTCTCTTGATTAATTAATTGCCGCCGTGTGGCCTAAAACCGCTGTTTTTTTTCCTCAGCCTGTTTGTCTTCTTTGCAAAAAAGAGAAAAAATACTCCTCACTCTTCAAATTTTGATTCAAGTCTAAAAGACAGGCGGGTAACACTCGGAGGTTCTGAGTTTGTATTTTTAGTATTATCGATTTGCATTTTACGGTGATCAATTCAATCATTAAACATTAAATCGTGAAAACTGTGTGCCATAGACACTTCGACTTAACTTCGATGAATGCAAACATCGACTTTTAATTTTTTCCACTCCTGCCCTTGCTTGCTGAGTCGTGTCTGCCCGCGAACACGCACGAATCAATTTGATCAAAAAAAAAACTTAAAGTATTGAATTAAAATTCCTCCTTCGGTCACATGAGAGAAACGGTGTTGAGCGTCTGCCTGTGCGGGTGCTGACCCGGGTGAGACGTGTTTCTAACCCGGCCACGAATATTTTACAGTAAACGTTCAGAGGGTGCTTTGCACACACCCTGCAGCGCTGGGGTTCCGTGGGGTGCATTCTGGTCAGGAAAAATAAAACCTCACCTGGTTATTCGTTTTCATTCTCCTCACTCCCCCTTTTCAGTTCTGAGTCATCAGGCTGCAGGAAGCAATCCATCTTCCAGAAATTAGTCGGCATGATTTCTCGGAAATGGTCATTAGCAAAAGCTGCTGGGCGCGAGCTGGGCGATTCCGCTTTGCGAACCCCTCTTTCGGCCGGCTCTGTGCACTGCATGCTCGGGGTGCTTGGCGCTGCCGGTGCGGGGAGGGGTGTGCGCTGAGGCCCAGGGCAGCTGCACAGCCCGGGGACGGTGCCTCCCCACGCCTGTTCACTGAGCTGCTGTCTTCCCGATGCTGCTGAGTGTTCCCACTGTAATTGAGACAAATGGCAGACAGATTTTTCCAACCAGAAGATGAAGCTGGTAATAGGCAGACTAGAAAGAGGAACATGGCCTATTCAGGGGAAATCATTTTAAAAAAAACTTACGATAATATAAATAAATGTCTCTCTATTTTTCCCCTAGCATTTTTTTTTTCCTATCTCAGCTATAAGAGGTTCGTCTTTTCGCGGGCAGTTGTGGAGACACGTGTAGCAGCAACGAGAAAACGATGTGTCCGTTACACTCGCGCGCCGGGCCGAGCTTTCTACATCCCCCTGAGCGACGGAGACGCGGCCTCCTGTCAGGCTCGCTGTGGCCTGCGCCCGGCACCCCCCCCGCCCGCCCCTCCGCCACGGGCCCTGTCAGCCTCTTGGGGACGTGACTCCGTCATGACAACACGGCCCGTGCACTAGTGCTCTGTCTCCTGTTCACTCAGAGGATCATTGGGACCTTGAGGATGGGAGGGACCGGGTCTAAACGAGAAATGCTTTAGAGCAGGGGTGCCCAACCCCCAGGAACCGGGCTGTACAGCAGGAAGGGAGCAGCGGGCCAGTGAGCGAAGCTTCATCTGTGTCTGCAGCCACCCCCAGCACCAGCATCACCCACCTCAGCTCCTCAGGCATTAGATTCTCATAGGAGCACCGGTCCCTGGGGCCACAGAGGTTGGGGACCGCTGCTTGAAAGGGTGGTGTCTTTCTAGACAGTCGATATATGTCAAGAACATGCTCTGAGGGAGGCAGAGGGATATGGAGCGTGGAGATCCCGTCTCCACAAAGGAATTTAAAAACGTGATAGCAAACTCCGAACTAGTATTCCACTTTTCATCCTCCCAAAAGACATGAGCTGCTGGGCCTTTGTTTCCACACCTGTCTCAAGGCTTCCTGTGTCTCCGCATCATCACGTTGATGTATCTGTACCTCGTTCCTTTTTCACGGCTGCATAGTATTCCATCGTATGGGCGTACAGTAGGCTGAAGGACGGTCGCGTTGTTTTGTAGCTTTTGGCCGACGATCTGTGAAGCTGCTATAAATGTTGACGTACGGTTTTTTGTGTCGATGTTAAGTTTTTACTTCTTTGGAGAAAGATGTGCAAGTGGCGTTTCTGAGGGATAGAATAAGCATTGATTTAACTTGATAAAAAACTGCCCAGCTGTCTTCTAGACGGTCGGCCCCTCTTGTGTTTCCTACGTCAGCAACGCACGAGCATTCTGGCAGCTCTGTACTCCTCCCGTCACGTGGCATTGTGACTTCTAAACACGCTTCAGCCATCCTGAGGAGGCACCGTGGTGGCTCCCCGTGGTTTTCATTCGCATGGGTCCTGACGACTAAATACGCACGATTTTTACGTGCGTGTTTGTTTTCTTTCTCACTGCTGGTTTCTGCGAGTTCCCTCGCCGTTCTGGATCCTCCGTCAGTTCTGGGATTTACAAAATATTTTCCCCCCAGTCTGCACGGCTTGTCTTCTCGACTCTTAATGGCAGGGTTTCCGTCTTGAAAAAGAAGACACTGACACACCAACAGCTTTTGTTGGCTCTGCCATGTGTGCCCTGCCTGCCCGTGGCATTGGCCAAGCCGTTTAATTGATTCTGTGCTCCCGTCTTCTCTCCCGTAGGATGGGACGAGCGTGAGGGAGGAGAATATTTTTTCAGATTTCTTACAGCGAGACTAGTTTGTGATTCCAAGACGCGGGCGTTAGGTTCACACGGTTAATGAGAATCGGAGCTGGCCTAGAACTTGACAGCTCCCCGCCCTGCTGCCTTTGTTTACGATAGAATTGCTTGCGCTCTTTTTCAAATCTAATTTTTATTAGGTAGTACATTGATACGATTAAGCATTCAAAGAGTGTAAAAAGGTCTACTGTGAAAAAAAGTCTCCCCGTCACTCTGAAGAAGCGATGCATTTTATTATCTCTTGCGTTCCTTTCGGGAGCTTTACAACAACAATGTACAAACATATTTTTACGTGTCATTAATGTGTACGTGTGTGTATAATTTCTAAGTGACTTATACATTCTGCAGCTTTTTTTTTTCTTATTTCTGATAGAAATGCAAAGGAGAACCACACGGAGATACGTGGTTTTTCGTGATATTTCAAGTTGAAGATATTTTCACGGAACTAAAAACCATTAGTCTTTCTTTTTGTAGGAATTCTCTCTTCCTATCATTTTTCTGTTTGCTTTTTTTTTTTTATAGAGTTGCTGACATCACATCTATGAGCTACTTATTTATAGAGAAATTAACCTTCTGATAGATGACAGTTTCCCTCAAGGTTGTCATCTGTCTATTGAATTTGCTTATTGTCATTTGCCATAAGCCTTCTGACTTTTGTGTGGTTGCTTTCCTTAGTATTTTTTTTATTAATTTCTGGCATTTGGTTCTAGCTGGAGAGGATCTCTCCCCATTAGCATTCAAAAGAAGAATTATCTTATGGTTTCCTTAGTTTGTTAGTTCATTCTGAATTGGATATGTGTTTAAATATCTGTTGTATTTGGAAGTTATTCTGACACGTGAGGCATAGATCTGAATATTTTATTCCAGAAGGCAGCCTTTTGTTTCAACGCGATTTATTAAGTAATCCATCTCTTCCCTTCTGATTTAAGTTGCCTCCTGTGACATCTGCTAAATGTCTCTATTTTTTATTGTAGTAAGAACACGGAGCACAAACTCTGATAAATTTTTAAGTGCCCAGTACAGTATTGTCAACTGTGGGTAAACCTCGGTACCACACATCCCTAGGACTTACTCATCTCGTATAACTGAAATGTTGCACCCACGAAATTTCTGTATTTCTGGGGTTCTGTTTCTCAACAGAAATTTTCTACTCTGTCACATTGATCATTTTCTCTATTTTTGTTAAATTTAATATTTGACACGAATATCAGTTTTAGCATGCTGCAGGGTAAGCTTTCATTAGTCCTTTAGTTTCTTTGGACTTTTCCCAACATTTCATTGAAAAATTTTTAGCCTATGGAAATATTGAAAGACATGTACAGTGAACAGCCGTTTATCCAACACATAGATTCTACCAATGATATTTTCCTAACCTTGCTTTACCGGATATGTGTCCACTTAGTCATCTCCCTACGCACGAATCCGTCTTGTCTTTTGATGCCTTTCAAAGTCAGCTAGACACATCAGTACACTTCCCCGTAAATACTTTAACATGCATTTATCATTAATTACAGTTTAGTGTTTGTTTAGAGCGTATTTTAAATTCTGAGCTCGATTTTACATCCAATGAAACGCACCAAGCTTAGGCACGACGTCCCTGGCTTTTGACAGGCGCCTGTGCTCGTGTGGTCCCCACTCTGATCGAGATAGAGAACACGGCCACCGCCCAGGACGTCCCCCGTCCTTGCCTGTCCATGGCCAGGCCCGCGGCTGCAGAGGCCACCGCTCTGACTTCACGGGGTGTGTTCCTGGTGGTGAAAGGCTTCTTCCCCAGTGCCGTGGTTCTGCCTGAGTCTGTAGCTGGTCACATTTTGTATTGATGAGAAAAATATCTCATGGTATGAGTGCATCACACTTGCTGGGTTTATTATTCCCTTCGCCGGCACCTGGGCCGTTTGCAAGTTGTAGCCGTTGGGAATAAAGCTGCTATGAGCATCCTTGCACAGTTCATTCTGTGGACCACATATATATATGTGTGTGTGTGTGTGTGTGTGTGTGTGTGTGTGTGTATTTTTATCTTAGATGGAGGAAATACATTTCAATAAAACGGCTGGGTCACAGGGTAGGTTTTCAGCTTCGTGAGAACCCCCAGTCTTGAGGTGACGATACTATTTTCACTCCCACGAGCATGTGTAACAGTTCTCTCGACTTTCATTCCTCTGTATCATTCGACAGGCTTTTTGATTTAACCCGCTTCCGGCTCTGTCCGTGGTGGAATCACGCTGTGGCTTTCGTTTGCATTTCGCTGATGACGAATGTGACTGGACGATGTTTCGTGTGTGTATCGTCCGTTCGAATGCTTTTTTCATCGTAAAGTGTCTGTTAAAGTCTCTGCCTATTTCTTTTACTGAGGTGTTTCCGTTTTATGGTTGAGTTGTTTTGGATTTGGGTTGGCTACGCTTGCTTATCTATGGTTCCTATGAAATTTGGTGCGAGCATACCCATTTTCTGAGACGCCTTTGGCTTCTATTTCGGGTAGATTTGCGGACAATCACGTTACCAAGTTCATTCTTCATACTCAGTAAAGTCGGGACACCATTCTCGGAGTGGAATTTCCTTGCCCCTTCCACTGGAAGAACTTAAAAAATATTCTTCCTACAGGCCTTACATATTCCTGAAGTTTGCTTCTAGGCATTCTGTATTTATTATTCCTTTTAAAAATGGTGCCTTTTATTCCATTGTGTCTTCTAATTCCTGTTGCTTACGTAGGAGGAAGCTATTGATTTCTGCATATACGTACATATATATCTTATGTTTTATTTCTGGATGTTTTCTGTGGGTAAGAGACAGGTCCCACGTACAGAGATGTTCGCTATGTAAAGTTATCTATCCATTTTTTCCCCCAACCATTTGTTAATTACATTTCTCTTTCTCTCACTGCCAAAGAGAAGGGACAATGCTGGAAAATATAAGTTGTGAGTGTGTGATTCTTCCTTTAATCCTCCTTTTCATGTTTCTGGAAGCTGATCGGGTCCAGGACGCTCCTGCTGCTGGCTGGTTTGCTCTGACTTCTCGCAAACAGATGCTGTGAGTTGCGTACCACAAGCCTTTGAAAAGTGTGGTTTTTTGCTGGTTCGGTGGCAAATCTCAACCAGCCACGTGGTCTCTGGATTCTTTGGCATCCGTCTTTTTTTCAATCCACCCTGATGAGTCTCCAATGATACTCATAGTTCTTTTGATACTCTGAGGTCTAGAGTTTAACTTTTTTGTTTGTTTGTTTTACCCAAAACAAATAAATAATAAAAAAAAAATCCTGACCTCATTCTTCTTCTCTTTTAAAAGGCATTTGCATTTCTATAAAGAAAATGGTAGAAATACTGCATTTCCACACGTCATGTGAACACTTAGATTTTTTTACTCTGAATGTATTGGGTTATTGGGAAGTAATTAACACTGTTTAGGAAAGGTTATTTGGTCTGATTATCTCTCTCACTTTTAATGAGTCATTCTTTTTTTTTTTTTCCAAGAAAGACACATTTCTGACAACATCCTAATTAGACTGACTTTGTTGTTGGCAACGACGTCTTCGGAGATGAGGGGACCAGGATGTTTTGTCACAAAATATTTTCGTGCCATTTCCAATTATCCTCTCGGAGCTGAATCGTGATTCTGAGGCACCCCGGTGTCCTCGTCTCTCTGGCACGCTTAGCTTTAAAGTGCCGAGTGTGATCTTGCTTCGCGTTCTGTGGACAATTAATCCTGGAGCCATGAAGCGGCCTCATGCACGTCTGCGGCCAGATGGCCGCACTGCACGGCACCGCGTGGAAAGCCCATCGATCCATTGGCTGCTGTAGGGAATAGACGTAACGGGCTGGATGACCTTTGTCACGTCTGAGCTGCCGACCTAAGTGGGATCTTTAGTGACATCCTTGACCTCTAGCCACCAGAATCTAGTAGTAGGAAAGCCCCGTCCAGGACACGAACGACCTGAAATATCTCCAGACACGCACGCCCAAACGAGAAGCACGGCTCTAAGACGTAGTGACATCACGATGAGTGAGTGAGTTACCTTTCGCCGCTCCCGTTAACGGCCATCGCTGACTTCTCCCAGCCTCTTGCACAGAGTCCTCTAAAGAGCTAAGTGACTCTACGGACACGTGGCAATGGACACCCCGTTCTGTTCGTACCTCTGGGACAGCGTTGAATGCGTTATTGATCGGAGGGCTCAGTGGATCGTCGCAATCTTCGTACCGGCCGCGTTCAAAGCGTCCTCGGTCGTCACGTCGTGACTCTAAGAAAATCCTCTATAGAATTTGCTGCCGAAGGCGTTTCCTGTCGTCGTGAGCGTAACGTCCCTTGAGCTTATGGTCGTGCGTTGTGGGGTGGGGAGTGGGTGCTTTGTAATGGGGAGAAGAGGGATGGTCGGTTTAGCTTTGGGGAATGGATTTATGACGAAGGGAAGTGCTTATCTTCAGAAACGAAGCTCAGTGGACAAGTTGTTGACATGGAGTCTGCAAGCCTTACGTTTGCACGAGCTCGCGGTTTTACGAAGCGCTGTGAACGACGGATGTGACCTGTGTTTCTATGAGCAGGCGGCCGTTGGTTTCCTGCAAGCGGTTATTGATTTAGGAATGAATTTTCATTCATCGGGGATATTTGCTTCTGGAGGTTTTATTAGGAAGGAGCTGGAGAAGGAGGAAAGCTACTGACTTGAATTAAATTGACCGTGCCAATTAGGGGTGATCAGTCTCCACAGGTAAAGAAGGTATTTAAAAATAAATATATATAAAAAATTCATTCTAAGCCACACAGGGCTCAAAGGACAACTTCTAGTTTATTTTTGGTTCAAATCCTTCTTTTTTCTTTTGTGCTATGAAAATTCCAGCAAATCTCAGAATATCCCGCGATGAATGGGGCAGGGCGCTCAGATGGAATCAGAGTTTAAGATTGTTGTTTATTTCATTTTTTAAACCAGAATAAGAAAAGAGCAGGGGTTAGTGGGCGCGATATGTGTGTGCCACATGGCGAGTGTTCACGTTTCACGAAGGGTGAGCAAGTATATCCAGCGTATTCATCCAGGAAACATCCACCGAGTGTTTGCGGTGTGCTGGGGGCCAGTCTAGGCGCAAAGCTGGGCACGAAGGATGGCGTGTGTCCTCCCAGACGTGATCAGTCCGCTTGCTTTAAAACCTTCAGCGGCTGCCGTGGGGGGAGCCGAGGGGACATGGGGACCTTTCTTGGATAGTAGGACCTAGAGGAACGTCTACCCTATGATCATTTGGGAGAATAAGCAGGAATCTGCCCGGCAGGTGATAGAGACAGGTTTATGGCCTAAGACGCGAGCAAAGCATAGATTACACTAGGCGGAGGGACAGCGTGGGTCAAGGCCCAGAGCTTAGAGGGAATACGGTATTTGGGGAAAAGTGGAAGGTGGGCTCAGAGGTCCCGTGGACAAGGCACTGGGAAAGAGTAAATCGTGTTTGCAGTGTCTGCGGCAGGAACGAAGGAGACGCAGTAGAAACGGCATCGGGCGTGGATCTTAAGGAGCACGAAGCAGAGGTTGGTTTGTCGTTCACGCGCAAACGGGCGACCCTGGCTGGCCAGGCTGATGCTGCGGAGCCGTCACTGTGTGACACTCTCGGCTCGCCGTCCACGGGAGCGTTCGAGAGCAGCTCCTCGTCGAAAAGTTCTCCGCTTCCCCTGGCATCGCAGGAACCAGACCGTCGCCGTCGGCAGCGTCTCGGGACGGAGAGCAACGCACGCGCCCTCCCGCTGCGGACTGTGGTGTGAGCTGAGCTCGGAGGCGTCTGCCCGACGAGGCGCCCGGTTCCCTCGCACCGCTCTCCCCGCCCGGCCACTGCGCAGAACGTCCCGGGAAAAGGCGTTTTTTTACCAGTTCACATGGACCTTTGCCTCCGTTGGTCAAAACCTACGACGTGTTACTATTCGTGACTTTGTAACGCGACCGGGTGGCCGAGACTGGGGGTTTTCAACCTCGGTTTGGGGCCGGACGGTTCTCCGTGGGGGGATGGGCCGTCCTGGGCGCCGTGGGAGGGTTAGCAGTGTCCGTGGTCTGCGTCTCTAATGCGTATAGGACCCCCCGAACTGCCACCCCAGCCGTGACCACCAGAAGTGTCTTCGGACTTTGTCAAATGCCCACTGGCAGTGGGGAATCACCCCCCAAACACTGATCTAGACACTACAGTGCGAGCCGGCCGTCCACGGTCACCTCATTACTGTCCCGTCTTGGAGCCTTGAGCCCTCGGTGCTTCTGCGCATCTGACACCCGGCCCTATACCCCTCCCCCCGCCCCCAGTTCCTCCTCCTCCTCGGACCAGGCACAGGTATATTTCCCACCTGGCGATGTCTCGCCAGAAGCAGAGCTTCCCACTGAGCCAGCCCACCCTGCTGGGGGCCCTCGGTTCTGTAGCGGCTTTTGCGACCTTGGCCATGGCCACGCCCTAGGTGAGGACGACAGTGAGGAGCCGAGTGCCTTTTCTGTCGTAGCTTCCGTCCCCGGCTTCCCCACCCATCGGGAAGAGAGACGGGATGCACATACGTATGTCCCCTCTGTCGCTTTGCTCTGCCGACAGGCACTCAGCGCCGACGTGGTGCCAGGCAGGCAGACGTTTTCGCTAAGGGACATCGATTTCTGCTCCGCTTGGGGCAGCGGAGACATGAGAGCCGGACAGGGACGGTGGCACTTTGACAGCTACGGCAAAGAAGCGATAAGGGGGGGTCTCCACGTTTTAACGCGTCACGTCCCCTGAGGTGAGTGACATCCCGTGAGGTGCTCGCGTCCCAGAGGGCAGTGGAGAGCAGAGGGGTGGCGCAGCCTGCCCGAGCTCACACAGCAGGAGTGCGAACCCGCCCTGAATGGTCATGCCGCGCCATCGCCGCCGTACGCTTGCCGGAGGAAAGGGGCCGATGTGGATCTCATGAACTTTAAAAAATATGAATAGAAACGCTACGGCAGAGAGCAAGTTTAAGGATGAGGAAGAAGCAAGAAGGGGGCGTTTGTATAAAAAAATGCGTTCGTCTCCGTGGTTAGTTCCCGGGTCCGTGTGATGTGACATCTTTGTGAGCAGAAGGGGACCTCGGACTCTTAGAAGCGTGCAGAGTGTAGGCAGGGCAAGGCTGTTTTATTGACCTGTGGAAACTTCATCGGCAGGAACGTGACTTTGCTTCTCCCCTGCTTCTGAGCCTCTGCATCGAACGGACGGACACCATCACTGCCAGCGAGGGGTGACATCCGCGCCTGAAACCCCGACACAAAACCCCCTTTCTGCGCCCACTTGGGGGCACGCCTGGGGAACGGATGGCGTTTGTGCCGGCCGTTGAGTGCAGCGTGAGCGTGGCAGGTGCTGAGGTTTGGATGGACGGACGGGGAGGGGACGGGAAGGCTGAGCAGGCGACGAGGCTGGTCGTGTGGATTCCCGTGGGGGCTATCAAGGGTTCCTGCAATCCCCCAGATCGTTCACAGGGAATTCACTTGCTTTCCTTTTGGGGAGAGAGAGAGGTTGCACATAGAGACGGAGTCACGGATTCTTTTTCTGTGCTTACCAACGCGCAATGACGTATGCGTGAAAGACAATGACACGAGCGAGAGAACAGCCCAGCCTCCCCCGGGCTGCCTCTGGCGCCCCGCCCGCAGCACGGCTCCGAGCCCAGAAGAAGACTCTGCTCTCTGTGCAAGGTTTGCTCGTTACCATGGTCCCCTGGCTCGGGGTCCCCGAGCATCTGACACGCAAGCTGATGACTCAGGAGATACTGTGTGCTCAGCCCCGAGGAGATTTTCGGAGACACAAGCCAGCACTTGTGTGTGTGTGTGTGTGTGTCTGTGTGTGTGTGCGTGAGTTTACACTCACACTCACGCACACGCACATGGGTTTAAAAAGAGCCCATTCGTTTTTTCCGATTTCCTATCAGACTCATTTTTAATTTAAGAAACATGGACGTGAGCTGGATGTAAACGGACGCTCCTGGAACGGATGATTCCGGAAGCCCAAAGAGCCCTTGAAAGCATCGCCTATGAAAAATGCATCGCATTACGCTCTCCGAAACCCGATGAACTGCTTTCTGAAGACGTCTCCTGGGCCCGAGCCGCCGTCGCTCGGTCCTGTGACGAGGCAGCTGAGCCTACGGGGCGTACGTCAGACCGTGTGGACGGCTCGAGCGTGCAGGGCTGTGCGGGCGGAATGCAAACCAGGTCCCTGGGATGGCGGCCGGAGGCGTCCAGGACGCGTCACGGGGGGCCCCGGCCAGCGCCACGTGCCTCCCCCTGCAAGAGACTTCTTGATGTCATCCCGTTGTGAGCGGCTTCTCGGTGTATTGTGTCCTGACGCATTCTCCATCGTGTCGGCCTGTATGTATCTCCGAGAACGTTCCCACCTCAATATCCTTTCGTCCAAGGATGTGAAACAACAGAACCTTGAGTGAAACGACGTTCGCGTGGGTTAGAGCCTCTACAAACGAGAACCAATTTTTCTTCGCTGCGGAATGTCTACGTAACAAGCTCAGGACTTCACAAACGGTCATAAGTTTCTCAGGCTTGGACAGATACGAAATCTCGTGCAGATGGGTTTCAAGGTGCTGGGCCAGGCAGGCTGCCAGACCCTAAGGGTGGCTGAGGAAGGGGCTGTGGAGGCTGCTGCTCTTACTGGTATGTGGGGAACTAAACACACGCGCATGGGTGCTGAGCAGCGACGCGTAATTACGATATGACTACAGAGCAGACAATCGGGAATCTAAGTTAATAACAGTTGGATAAGGGACATTTCATGATGTTGAAGAGTGCAAGGCAGTGTCGGGAAACTCGGAAATTGACAGGAAGGGGGAAGAAATGTAAGTAAAAGTAAGACGATGATGTAAGGAAAACTATGACAACAATGGACACAGCAAAGGGTGACTAAAATAAATGCAAATCTGTAAAAATTTATACACAAATATGAGTTTGCAAGGAGGCAAGTCACTCAGCACCAACCCGCTCGATACAAAACTTTCTTTTATTTTTCTGAGAAGTGATTGAAAAGGAATCTTTTTGATAGCTCAACTATGCGTCAACAGTAGGATAACATACTGACAAGTCTACTTGTGCCCAAGAAATTTCTAGTCAGCAAAAGTCACTTTGGGGGCAGAGAGAGCATGTGGGTTTTGTATTTTGTTTTTAGAACATACAAGGGCTTTTTTATGAACGAGTGTCACCCCAACAAATTGAATAATTATATAAAAAGAAAAACTTGAAGGAAGTCTCAACATCACAGGCAAGTCGGAGAGAGAGGGAAGAGGTATAATTTGCATACGATACGGTTCACGCATCGAATCTCTATGGTTCGGTGGCTTTGGGTGTGTTGGCACGGCTTTGCGATGGTCAGCACGATCGGTCTTAGAACATGTTCACCACCCTCCGAAGGAGCCCCGTACCGTTTAGCCATCACTCCCATCTCTTCAGACGTCCAGCCTGAGGTGACCACGCAATCTACTTTTATCTCTCTTAACCACAGGCTCTCGTAACCTGTCCTCAGAGGTGGCATCCCATTGCTTCTGCCACATTCGGTGGCTTGCGTGTGAATCGTTGAGTGTGAGGATGTAAGAATTGCACAGGCTTCGTTCTCCGTCGCTCATGCTGGTGTCTTACAAGCAAGGCTGTTCTTCTGCAGGAGTCCCCCGTGAACTTGGACTGCCCCCTTCTGGCTGTGCCCCCCTGCTGGCCTGAGCAACCCCCCCAGAGTTGAACTTGGCACCCCATCAGTCCGCTTTGCAGGGCAGATGCTGCTTGTACGCCTAGCTTTTTCAAATATACATCCTCAAATAGAGATCTTTAAATACAGACATTGCACAGTAAGCACGAACGCCTGGGGCCGTGGCGGTTGAGTTTTTCACTGAGATTATCCTGAATTCTGCGACTCCCGTATTCTTGGGGATCTCTTTTGCTAAATGTAGTAGGGCCTTCAAAAAAAAAATAATGAGGCACAGTACCCGTCTCTCATGAGTTGATGGATCGCAGTTAAAAGATGAGACGCAGCTACCCAGAGCAACGTGGAGCACGGACAGCGTGCGATGTCGGCCCGGGATTCGTGAACGATGTCACCATCGCAGGAGGGAAGTCCCTGGTGTAGCTTGCTCGTGCGTTTCCTCTTCCTTTGCTAGTTTTAGCAAACTGTTTGATTATTTTTTTCCCCTATGCTCTGATACATTTGTCAAAAGTGAGTTTCAGTGCTGGGCATTGTCACAGTGAGTCAGCAGGCTTTTGGATCTCCTAGGTCAGCCTGCCACGTGGGTTATCCTTGGGGGTCTGACCTCGTATCCTTGGCGGTAACAGGAAGTGTGTAAACAGCTCCTGTCTCCACAGGCTTGCACCTCCAGTTTGCACGATGATGCGTAACTTAAAAGCATCCTTACCCGATGAACCCTTAAATCTTACCCTACTGAGCTCACACCTACACAGTGACTCGGCTAAGTTGTCAAAGTGGCAGGTGAGGGGTCGTGTGTCTTCTCTGGCTCGCGTGGTTTCCGTATGGCGACCTCGTCGGAAAGAATAAGTTTCATCTTCTTTTTGATCTGGCGTTGATCATCCACAACTCACGTTAACTCTCCGTGTTGTACCTGGTTTTGCCGACTGGTTCATTTCTGCCATCAGAATGCACTCACTTCTTCTCCCACTGCTTTCGAACGGGAAAATGAGCGAACTCGGCTGGTTTTTATCTGAAGCGTCTTCTTGCCCCCAAGGGCGGTTCATGTAGAAGGAACAGCTGTGTCCCTAGGGGACCGTCGCTGCTATTCTCGCCCTGCTCTCACCAGCAAGCGTCTCGCACGTGAATGTGTGGATGACAACAAATCCCATCAGGAGGTTCTCTCTCATAGAAATTTGCATTCGTAGTTATCACTGCAGCGGCAATAATAATATTATCTTGTAAACCACCCGCCCGCCTCTTTCAAACTCCCTGCGCGAACTTGGACTGAGGCAGGATGAAGGTATAACAGCCAACAAAAAAGACGGTTTCTGCACTCCCAGAATCGAGAATCTATTTTCACAAAGTTGACTATTTGAATAGTAGAGAATCGTAGCTCAACATTCGAAAGTACTGGTTTGCACACAGGGAGGATTTAATAAATCCATTTAATGCGCGCTCTCGCTCCTGTTTCGGACACATTGTCTAGAAAGCTTTGGATGAGCGGGCCATCAGGGACCACACTTCTCCAGTGCAGAACTGGATTTATTGCTTACCTGATGGTCCGTGATCTTGTTCTCTTTGCATAGTGTCGTCCTAGTCTTTGCTGGTGGCTTCTACTCTTGAATCATCCGTGGTCCACATCGTAGAAGGGACTTTGCGAACCGATGAAGTCGGGATCCGAGTTTTCACGGGGCCCGGGGGCCTTTCCGTAGCGGGTCCCGTCACGTGTGCCTTTGCACACGTGTTCTGAGCTCATTTTCAGCAAAAGGCGCCTTTTCCCTTTAAGGTGACACCGTAGGTGCTGGGCGGACCTTAGGGACCGATTTGCACGGGCTCCTGCCGGGATGAGTTTTAGACTTTGGGAAATTCTCACGCTGGGCAGAGAGTCCGCATTTCGACCGGGATTCCTTTCTCACAGGGGCGAATTCCCCCAGCCCGGAGTTCCTCGGAGACGGTCATGGGACTCTGCTCTCCCACGCGAGGGTTTCCCACTCAGCCTTCCGTGGACGGACAGCTACGTCGGCGTGTCCTCCTGTCCCCTCGTTGAGAGCCAGAGCTACATCTCGCATTCCACTAACCCGTCACCCGCCTTCCCGGAGCACACGTCGGCCCCCTAACCCTCTCTCCATCCCTGAGTTGGAAACCCTCTGTCGCCCACCCCGGCACGTGGGGCTGAGCTGCCCCAGCGGGGAGGACGTCGTGGCATTGCCCGGGATGTGACACGGCTTCTGCGCCTGTGCCCGCCGGGGGTTCGTGTCTTCCCGGGGACCTCCGCTTTGCGTGGCCGAGGAGCGAGGGCTTCTCCAGGAGGAGAAGTCCCAAAGTCCCCTGAGTTTGTGCCATACAGCGATACGCACTCAGGCACAAGGGACAGTGCACACACACGCGCGCGCGCACGCACACACGCACACACACACACTAGACTAAGCAGAGCGGATGGGGATGGGATGTTGCTTCTGTGTGGGGTCCTGTGGCTGCCTGGCTGGCGTGGAGAAGGCCAGCTGCCCGTGCCCCCTCAGTCACCCAGCTCCCGTCTGGGCACAGGAAGAGTCCGTCTCCTTGGCGACGGCCGGCGAATCTGGGGACCCGGGCGCTCCCTCGCCTGCTGTCACTTTTCCCCACGGGGAAATCGCGGGCGGGTTTCTGGGGGCCCGAGCGGTGTCGCCTTGGGGGACGCACTTGGGTAGACTCCGTCCCTTCCGCTTACCCTCTTTCTTCATGGATCTTATTTCCTCCCCCCTCCAGCGGGACGCTCGCTGTCACTTCGCCGCCGGACGGCAGGAGGCCTGCAGAGGTGCTGCGACCCGTGAGTGTCAAAACGTGCTCCTTAGGCAGCACGTGACAGAAAACGCCTTTTCCGTCACTTTCCTGCCACCGTCCTGTCCCGCTTCCTTCCCTGCATGTGTGGGTTTAGATGGCTTACTTTAGCAAGGGTCTTCTCGGGGCCAGGGTCTTCTTTTCCTGTTGTCCCAACCAGAGATCGGTGCTTTTAAAATTTTTCTGTAAAAGGACAGATACTACTGTTTATTTTCAACTTGGCGGGCCACACG
>PVKZ01006025.1:0-41812 GCA_004027375.1 Macroglossus sobrinus | reverse complement strand
GACACCCTCTATCATTACCCCTCAGCACCCCTGCGACACAAAGTTTCTCCTCACCTTTTCTCCCATGTCTGTCCAAGGAGCAGCTCCGAGGGCTGCAGAAGTACAGGAACTGCCTCAGCACAATGGATCCACCAGTAGCCTCAAAAAGATCCGTGGGCTCCCAGAAAAGGTGAAGCCATGTCTGTGTACGAGAAGCCCCATGCTCTACGTGAGTTTTTGCTGTGTCACGGAGAAACATGAGGGTTCGGTGGGTGTCACTTGACCGGTGTTAACCCGGCTAAATGCAGCAGCCTGAAGACCAGACACTGGTGCACTGGTGAAGGCTGGCCCTGCCCTAAAGGAGTTCGCAATGATGAGTGGATCCACCCAGAACCCACCCCTTGGCTCCTCCCCTTTGGCTCTCAGCACCTCCAAGCACCCCAGGTGCTCACCTCACATCTGGGGACTGATTCAAACCACTGCCTGGTTTAGCCTAAGCCCTTTTGACTGGACATTTGAAGGCCGTGCTGTTCATTTCCTGCAGGTCTACCCCATCCTTTCTCCTCATTGCCCTCTGTTTCCACCCACACACCCCTGGAACTCAACCCCCTTTTTTCTCCTCTGTAGCCATAACTGTAAATCATAACCAAAATCCTAACCATAATGCTAAACTAATGTAGGGAAGTGGCAAGAGAATTAACATGTTAAATCGAGCTACATTCAGAGACTGCAATTTGCTCATTGTCTCTGTGGCCGGGCCATGAGGGCACCTGCAGAACGAAGGAAGATTTCTGCTGGAATCGCTAATGACCCGTTTCTCACACCTGTAGAGGGGAAACAAGAAAAACAGAGTCTTTAAGCGTCTGACCTACAAAAAATAAAATTATTCATTCCCTGTGTCTAAAACCATACATAATCTGTGGATTAATGGCTGGGAACTGCCAGCAGGCTTTTCATGCTACATACTCTTATCCTTTCTCACTGTCTGTCAATATCAAAGGAAATGGATACATAAAGTCTTTAAACTGAAACTCACGAGAACTAGAGAATGATATATAAACTGGACTTTCCCACAATACATGGGGCTTTTTCCTTGTCTTGGTCTTTTGTCTTTACTATTTCTAGTCTTTGGTTTTCCCCTTTTTACAATAAACTTTCCTTTTGACTCTAACTATGGCGTGCATGTTGAATTCTTTCTGCACTTTCCAACAAAGAATCTACTCTTCTCTCAGGAGAGGGGTTGGTTTCCCGCTACTCGGGGAAATTTGCCCTGTCCTGCATCAAAACCCTAACCATAACAGATTACCTGAAGTGATAACCGTAAACCATAACCAACATAAACATGACAATAAACCCTAAATATAATCCATAATCTATCACCACAAACCACAAACAACCCCAGAACCATAAACAGTAACCGTAAGCCATAACCACACTATAACCCATAACCTGAACCCCTAACTCAGCCCCAAATTTTATCTCAGCCACAACCCTGATCCTAGCCCTCCAAACCATTAATCTCTTTGATGTAGAACTTCCTAAGGAATCAAGAAAAGGGATTAGAGCAAGTAAATAATTTCAGCAGAGTTACAGGACTAAATATCGGTAAGCCACAATCTGTTTTACTCTTATATGCAAGCAAGAAAAATCTTGAGAAGAATTTAAGTAAATAATCCCATTTTAAATAATGTCAATGTTACTAAATGTTTTGAAATAGATTTAATCGAACTGCATTATTTGTACACTGAAAATTAAAGCCATCTCTTGGTGATGGAAAGAACTAACACTGTTTAGATGGTGAAAGTATATAGCTGATGCACAGATTCGATATAATTACTATGAAAATTCACAGAAGCTTTTGGGGAAGATGTACTAGCTGATCCACTTATATAAAATTTCAAGGAACCCCAAAATGTACATGTACAAATAATTATTGCTAGATAGTTTACCTAAAAACCTTTATTAGTATCTATTTTATTTATTACTTAAAACCATGAGATTGCAAACTCAATTGTTATCTTGATTTTTCTTGATATTTTGTATATTAAGCTATTTTCTTTATATACTTTGTAACACAGTTAACAAACTTATTTTTGTAGACCGAGCTAAAACATACAGTTTATGTTAATAACTTTCAAAACCATGTCTGTGTAATCCACCAAACTTAAGCCAGCTTTAACATCAAATAGTCCTTGATTATATGATCCTGAAACACATTTGTGTTTGTTTCCATTTTCTTTCTTAATTTATATCGACATTTAATTCCTTTAAACCGATCAAATATTACAGTCAGATACAAAACCAGTCAGTAATAGCAGTCAGAGACAAAAAAATCCTACCATACGTTATATAGACAAACACAAAAGTTTCATAAATAGAGATGAAAACATAAACAAAATTACTAATGATTGTAGAAAATACCCTGATGTCTTGCCAATGAAATGGCTGCTTGTCATGAGAGTTCTATAAAACATTTTCCGAGTGAGAGTTTTTCCAGTTCAAAGAATTCACCGCCCGACCATTAATGGTAGAATTTTAATAGCGACTCAAAGCAATAAGCCCTTTTACAGCTTAGCCAAAGAAGCCAAAGTCTTTCTATTTTTATAGTATTTCCTTGTTATATCAAATGACCAAAAAAAAAAAAAAAGACACTGGAAAGAAATGATCATTTCTAGAAGAAAAGTTTTAATAAACAAAACAAGAAGTTGCTAAGTCCAAGTGACGGGATGAACAGGTAGTGCAGGGATATTGCCTCTTCCTCCAGGATATGGCTCTGGAAATTTTCTTTCTTTAGACCTCCCCATTTTAGCCCTAGCAGAAGAAATAAGCCAAAACTGGTCTTTTCCAGCCTAGATGCCATCTTTGGCCAAAGCAAAACTTTTGGCTATTTATAATATCATTATAATCTTATCCGCATTGCAAATACTGCAGCTCCCATTATGCACATGACACTAACAGAGTTCTGGAAACATCATATGAGAAAGAAAAGGCAGATAACAAAGTTCACCATCTACTAGGAGGAGACAACAAGGCCAAGTTGGCATCACAATTTCCCAAGGTCTCCCTCCAGGAAAAACAAAAAGTTCATAATCAGCCATCTTGGCAGGACTTTACCCCTCTCTCTCTTTCTCTTTCCCCACCCCTTCTTCCCTCTTTTTCTCTCAAGTTGAGCCTGCACTCCACCTCCTCAACTGAGTTCTTTAACATTAATAAACCTCGTGCTCTCCTGCTTGCTGTTCATCTTGCCTTTGGATTCTATCTTGCGGAATTAAGCAAGAATCTGGTCACGGGACCCACGAGACCCCAGCTCTTCATCTTACCCTGGAATTCTTTCTTGCGGAACAAGACAAGAACCTTTCCGGCAACACAGGTTATAGCTTCACAAATATTTTTCCATGACAGTCTAAGTATAGATGAGAGGAAAAGGACTCGCAGCACTTCTAAATTCTACCAAAGCCCACAGAAATAGATCAGAAAGGCTGAAAGGGTAAACAAAAATAATATTTATTTCTGCCAGTGGAAGACCATGATCTCTCGACTATGGAAGTTTCCAGGAGTTAGCGGTAACCTAGCCATTAATTTTCTTGCCACCATAACGAGATGGAAGGTTTGTAATTTTCTCAAATCCATCTTAAGTGCATGGAAAGAGGCAGAACCTGGGACCTAAGGAACACTACAAAGTCTTCAAACCCCTTTGCTCGTGCAGAACTACTCCAGGCAATTAGCATCTCTATGGAAGAAGCTGTTAGCCTGGGGAAGATGCAGGCTGGAATTAAGGCAGAAGTAATCCCCTCTGTTAAATGTAGACTAATAGAACAAATGTCTTTAGTTCCTCTACGACATGAAACAAAAAACAAATACACGCATGTTCAGTACTCCTCACCCTCACTATGCTACACGACAGAATTTTAAAAAAAGAATTTTTCTTACGGAGCCATGTCCTCTGACATGTCAACTAAAGACTGACAGCACCTCTCCCCACTTGGCACTGCTATCCAGATTTGAGACTTTTGGATTTGGGACGCTTCTCACTTTTTCTTTTCACCGGGGTTCATGGTGCAGCTCACAGGGGCTGCTGAGATACAAGGACTGCCTCACACTATGGCACCACTGGAAGCCTCAAGAAGCTTCTTCCGGCTTCTGAAAAGGCAGAGCATACACGATGTGGGCTCACACTAGATCACAAGAGTGTGAGATGGGGGTAGGGGTGTCCACGCATGATCACGTAGGGGTCACATGGCGGTCCACACGAGATGGAGACTACGCCCCGGAGCATCCAGAAGACCAGGTCTGGAGTAAGGCCAACTCAACTCTACACTGATTGGTGAATCGCCCCAAGAAGCCCTTTTGGCTCCTCCTCACTGGCTCTCAACACCACCCTCAACCTCACACTGGCCCCACCCTCCAATACCCGTACCTTGAATCTTTTCGAGGCCAAGCGGCGGAAGCTAATGGTGAGAAGGTGCGGATTAAACCCATGTTTGCCCGCTGCAGTGCTTGGGAGAAATATTCCCGAGCAAGGGCAACCAGTCTGTCCCCAATCTTTCGCCCGCCGAGGAGCCAATTGACGGAGTTTGTTCAGCTAGAGGGGTTAGAGACACCCTTCCTGACCGGGCTTTGACAAATAGGGTTTTTCAAGCATAAGCTTTAATCATAGACCACTTAGCAGAACTGTGTACGTAGCTTAACCCAAATGACTCAAAAATTTTTCAATAACTAAGTCAGAGTTTAAACATAATTGATATTAAAGTGTAAGAATGCTAAAGATGCTTATAAGTCATTTAAGAATGTCTATAGTTGCTCCTGTGCCAAATCATGCTCCTTTAATAAAGCTTACTGCATTTCAAGATATGAGCAACTGGGAGAAATGTGACTTTATTTATCACAGCATTTTTGTTTTTTCTTACGTTTAATTATAGGGTTCCCTTGAGTTAGCAATCCCTAATTTAAAAATCATTAGTGTAGAACCACAGGCAGTGCCTGAAGAGGTGTCACGGTGGACCACTGCCCGAGAGTGGAGCCCACGCTGCAACGTCAGGAATACCACACAATCACAGGGGCCTGTCCTGAGAAGCATGCACCATCATCATCATCACTGCTGCCTCCGCAACGCTGCATGCATTCCAGAGAGATGTGGAATACTTGGATATCGGACACAAATTTATTTTAAAAACCAGTTTGGGTTTATGAATATGATTTCTGATGAAAACAGATTGGAAAATTTTCATCATCTATGTATATATATTCTTTAATTTTTCATCTGACCTAAAATGCAATGAGAAAATTTGCGAATTGCAAGGTGGTCCTCTCCTTGATTTGGGTACTCTTGGGTATGGTTCCTGCTGCTTTACTTCAGGGAACGCAACAAATGTGATGGGAAAAAAAAGGAACTTCCTGCTGGGGTCAGTAAAAATGCCTCGTGAAGGCCTTGGAGAAATGGGGAAGTAGGTTATCATTTACAAAGAGGATCACGAAAAGTTAAAAGAGATATTTAAATTTATTTAGTTCAATTAAATAGCCAGTGAGATAATTGCGCTCAACAAATCTTTACCAGATGTTAGATTAGAAGGGTGTAAAACAATGGTGTATTGAGAATTCTTCCTATGACAAGTGTGGTGATACTTTGCCACAGTGAGGCTTAGAGCACACTTCTGTGAACTGTCCATAATGTCATTAATTACTCGCCATGACACATGCTAAAAAAATTGTTCTAGTAGATGATGTCAGTGAAAGGGACTTTATGAAAAGACCCTAGAGAGTTACATGAAAAAATTAAAAGTAATGGTTTATATCATTTTAATAAAATAACGTTAAATTTTTATCAGACCTGGAATAAAAGAGGCTGCTGTGTTTTTATAAAATATTACTTAATGTGAAGCCTAAAGATGATAGCAGAAAATAAAATTTAATGACATACACTTGGGTGTTATTTTCAAAATACACAGGGGATGGCAGCAGAGAAAAACTCCTCATGATGACATCCCCTGGGTGTTATTTTCAAAATGAACATGAAAAAGCAGCAGAAATAACTTTATCAGCAGCATTGTTATGTTATTCCTAAAGTTCACACTAGATGTTAGCAGAGAATGAATATTCATAATGACCTACACTTGATTACCTATATTCAGATGCTATTTCCAAAATGCCCACGAGATAACACCAGAGAATAAGAAATAACGTTTCGATACCTACACTCTACTGCTATCCCCAAAATACCCACGAGATGACAGCAGAAAGTAAAAAAATAACATTTTATGTCCTACACTCTGGTGCTATTCCAAAAATTTCCACGAGATGGCAGCAGAGGATAAGAAATAACGTTTCATGCCTGAAACTCTGGTGCTATTTCCAAAATGCCAACGAGATAACATCAGAAAATAAGAAATAACGTTTCAATACCTACAGTCTGCTGCTATTCCCAAAATTCCCATGAGATGGCAGCAGAGGATAAGGAATAACATTTCATAACCTAAACTTGGGTGCTATTCCCAAAAAATCTCATGAGATGGGAGCGGAGAAAAGCGTTTCCCTCCCTTAAGGACTCTGCCCACCATTAAAATAAGAGTCCAGATTATGGGTACTTAGCTTACTTTCAAATAACTCCTGCATTTTACAATCTCGTCTCATCCTGGCCCACGCCCACTGGCCCCTCCTCGCCCCTCCCACTGTTCCCTCCCTCTATCTCTCCCTACCTGGCCCCTGGCCCCTCCCCTATCCCTGCCCCGCCTGGACTGGCAGCAGGCCTCCCCTAGACCCACAGGAGCCGCAGCGGGGGCTGGAATGGAAGCCGTGACCGTCCACGCCCGGCTCGGACGAGAGCTCGCCTCTGTGACCCGTGCACCGCGGGGCAGCGTCACGCCCACCGTGTCGCCGCGCTGCCCTGAGAGCAGCCCCTAAGAGATATGGCGCAGACCACTCGCCTGGCAGAGGAGACCCGCACTCTGAGCCCTCCAGTTCTGTGCACACGGCTTCTGGGGGAGGGGCGGGTGTGCGCGCCGGTATTGCCCTTTCATCCCCGGCCTTGGCCGGTTCCCGGCGGTGCCGAACGTTTGGGTCGGCGCTCTCGCGTGACGGCCCAGACCCGGGGCCACCCGTCGCCCCAGTCCTGGCAGCACCCCGACCCGGGCATGGCCCGCCAATTTCTCGGCCACTTACACACATACCCAGGTGCGTCCGTGCCACGTCCCGGCCCGGCCCGGACCCAGACGCACACCTCCCTTGCCCTCCCAGCCGAGCCGTGCCCGACCTACCGAAACACACACGGAGACCCCGGTCAAACACCAAGGCATCGCTTGGGACAGACGCAGCCCTCGTCCTCCACCAGGATCAGGGACCCGTCCAGTCAGCAGCCCCTTGCCTTCACATCGACTCTCCATCAAGAGAGACAGACAGACAGAGAGAGTGAGAGCTGAGAGACACAGGGACAGAGAAACCCACAGACAGAGCGAGTGACCGGGAGGGCAGGAGAAAAAAGAACACGGGTCGCCAGGGTTGGAGGCCGATTAAAGCCACGAAGGCGGGGACCGGTATGGGTCTCCAGGGAAGGGGAGGGTCGCGGGGGCTGGCTGGTGTCAGACACAAAGTGAGACAGTGAGGAGGAAAGGGACGGAGACGGAGAGAGAGACGAGAGAGGATCTGGCGCGTGAGACAGCATTAGCCCGTGCCTGCCCATGCAGAGAGCAGGACAAAACACGCAGACGAGTGCACCGACGCACAAACTGGGACCCCAACTGTGACCCCGAGACCCTGTGGCCGCCCTGAAGAGGCCACTTCCACAGCAGAGGGTGGTCATGCTGGGCTTTGACCCGGGTAGGGAGGCGATTGTGCCCCGTGCCCAGTGCCCCGTGCCTTGGAACAAGCCATGGGCTTAGGGAGGCTCATTACTCAGAGTCCTGCTGGGGGTCCCTCCACAGAAAGGAAAGACACCCCAGCTCCCTGGGATATGTGTGTATGTCTGTTTGTGATGGGTCGCGTTCATTGTGGCCTGTCCCGAGCAAGAGAGCTCTCGTCACGCACACGTGCGCCTTCTCATGTGTCTCAGCCTCTATGAGGTGGCCAGTCAGTCCTGCTTCCTGTCCCAGCTTTGCAGGGCGGCCTCCTGCCTGGTCCGTGGGCACCAGGCTGTCCAGTGACAAGGGCAGGGACAAGCATGCGGGCTGAGATCTGAGGCCTCAGGTGGAACGGTGATGGGCTGGACACAGCGGGGCAGGTGGTGGTGGTTGGTCCCGCGTCCTGGGGATGCAAGCTCACTCCAAGCATGTCAGAGACCGCTTGGTACTTGGGGCTGGGCCTCCCGGATCTTAGGACTGGAAGGGCCTGGAGCGTAGAGAGAAAACAGGCCAGGGTTGTCTGCGGGAGAGCAGGTGAAGGCGGGCAATGGTGCCCGGTGCCTGGCCGTGCGGGCAGCGCTTGCTCTTGGGGCGGCTGGCCAGGACCCCCAAGAAAGCAAGCCAGCAAGCAGCGCCCAAGGGCATCCAGGGGCGCCCTGGCTGGAGGGTGGCAAAAGGAGAGAGTAGCAGAAGCCTACAGCACCTGGTATTCCCAGGCAGTCTCCCATCCAAGTACTAACCAAGCCCAACCCTGCTTAGCTTAGGAGATCAGATGAGATCGGGCACTTTTAGGGTCATATGGAGTAAACACGCAAGGATGTTGCCTGCCACCCCAAGAGCTAGCACCTGCCCTCTCGAGCTCCGGAGACACCGGTGTCTGCAGCTCAATTCCTGGGGGGTTTAGGGGATTCCACCGATGAAACAGCGGCCAGCCAGTGCCAGCCACGCTAAGGCACAGGGGGCCTTGGCCGGTTCGCGGCATTGCTGGAGATCTGGGTGGGTGCTCTCTCATCCCACGACTGCCTAAGCCCTGGCCCGCTCTCCTCCCCAGTCTTGACCGCTCGGCAGGACCCCGGCCCGGGCATGGCACGCCATCCTCTTGGCCACCAGGGCAACTAAGCAGGTGAGGCCTTGCCAAGTCCTGACCCCTGGCCCTGACGCAGACCCACCCCTTCCCTGGGCTCCCCTCCGTGGCCGAGCCCGACCTGCCCAAAACCACACGATGCCACTGGCAACACCACCGAGCAACACTTTGGCCCGAGACCTTGCACTACGCTCAGCGCCCTCTGCCCTGGGGGCTCAGCCCTGTGGAGCCCAGGAAAGGAAGGGCCCGGAGCAGTCGAGGAAACAGCCCACTGCTCTCTGCTGGAGAGCAGATGAGGACTGGCGACGCCCGGGGCGCCCTGCCTTGTGGGCAGCGCTTGGGCTCGGGGCGGCTGGCCGGCACCCCTGGGACAGCAAGCTAGTGATAAAGTGAGCAGTGCCTGGGGGCGTTCAGAGGCACCCTGGCTGGAGGACAGCAAAAGAAGGGGGCGGCAAAAGCCTACAGCACCCGGCATTCTCCCATCCAAGTACTAACCAGGCCCGACCCTGCATAGCTTCCGAGATCAGACGAAATTCGGCATGTTCAGGGTGGTATGGCCATAGACGGAAGAGGATGTTGCCTGTCGCCCCAAGAGCACAAGCTTGGCCTCTCGGGCTCTGGAGATGCCCACGCCGGAAGCGCACTCCCTCGGGGATGCAGGAATTGCGCTGGCGAGGGGGTGGCCCATGAGCGCCAGCCGCTCTAAGGCACTGCAGTTCTTGGTCGGTTCCCGGCAGTACCGGAGGTCTAGGTAGGAGCTCTCGCAGCCTGGGACAGGCCAGCAAAGAAATAACTTCTCATGATGACATACACTCATCAATTATTCCCAGGATACACAGTGGATGATAATAAATAATAACTTTTTATGATAACATACATTCATGTGTTACTCAAGCGATCCCCAGGATTGGCAGCACAGAATAACTTTTTCTGGGTTTATGCACTGGATGCTATTCACAAAATGTCCACAAGATGGCAGCAAAAACGGCCTTTTTCTTATTCCCAAGATGCACACTACATGGTGGTAGAAAATCAATTTTCTTGATGCCCAACACTCCGATGTTATTCATAAAATGTCCACCAAATGGTGGCATAAAATCAATTTTTCTAATGATATACACCAGGGTGATATTTTCAGAATGCCCACGAGATGGCCACAGTAAATAATTTTGTGAGATGCAGTCTTGCGTTATTCCCAATATTCACACAAAATGAGAGAAGAAAAAAATTCTAAACAACATGCCCTTCAATGTTATTTTTTATATTCACACTAGACGGCAGCAGAAATAAGTTTTTATGACATGCATTGTGGTGTTACTCCCAAAAAGCAGACCAGATCGCAGCAGAGAATAAATGTTCATGGTGACCTGCACTCGGGTGTTATTCCTAAAATTCCCACCAGATGGCAGAACAGTAATTTTTTATTACTTCCACTCTGAAGATATTCAAAGATGCAAAGTAGATGAAAGCAGAAAATATATTATCATGATGGCATACAATGGACTGTTATTCCAAAAAATACCCACAGGATGGCAGCATAAAATTAATTTTTCTGATGACATACACTAGTTTGTAATTTTTGAAATGGCATGATGTGGAAGCAGAACTTCCATGATTTTTTAAAAGATTCACATGATATGGCCACGGACAGGAACTTTTCACGATGACATATCCTTAGGTATCATTTTCAAAATGCGCACGAAATAGCAGCTGAATTTATTCTTTACGACATGTGCTGTTATCTTCTTTGCAAAATGCCCCCCAGATGGCAGCACAGAATAACTTTTTTACTTACACTGTTGTGTAATTCCTCCCAAGAATGTACACAAGATTGGGGTGGAACATGATTTTTCATTACGACTACACTAAGGTTTCATCTCCCAAATGCCCACTAGATGGTATAAGAAAATAAATTTTTTTTGATGACATGCAACTAGATGAACTTTTCAAAATGCCTACGAGGACAATTTTTATGACACACACTCGTGTTATTCCCAAGTTTTACACTGAATGGAAACAAGGAAAATATCAAAACAAGATGCCCGTGAGTGTAATTTTTAAAATGCACATTAGATGCCAGCAGAGAAAATATTTTCATGAACTGCATTCCTGTGTTAGCCCCAAGATTCATACACAATGGGAGCAGAAAAAAATTCAAATTTCATAGAGGCACACCCTTGGGTGTTATTTTATAAGTGCACATAAGATAGCAGCGGAACTGAGTTTTCATGCTATGCCCTGTGGTGTTATTCCCAAAATTTCTACAGGATGGCAGCAAAGGATAAATATTCATGACAACAAATAATGGCTGTTTAATCCTTAGGTGCCCAACAGAAGACAGGAAAAATAACTTTTGGTTACTTACTGTATACTGTTATTTTCTAAATGCACACCAGATGCCAGTAGAGAGTAAAATTTTTTATTACTTCTGCTCTGATATTATTCTCAAAATGCTCACCAAAGGGCAGCAGAAAATGAATATTCATGATGACAAAATCCTGGTGTTATTCCAAACATGCTTACCAGATGACAGCAGAGAATAACTTTTTCTGACAATCTAGTATATTGGTCGAGATGCACACGACATGGGTACAGAAAATAATTTGTATCTAAAATGTATTCAGATTTTATTCCCAAAATTTACACCCGGTAGCCGTAGAAAATAAATTATTAAGAGATACACTTGGGTCTTATTTACAAAAAAGTCCATCAGATGGCAGCATTAAATAAATTTTATGATATGCCCTTATGTGTTATTTTCAAAATAACCAAGAGAAGCCAGGGAGAATACTTTTCATGACTATCTTTTCTGTATTTCCCAGGATGCACATGAAATAGCAGCAGACAAGTGTTCATAGCATTCCCTAGAGTGTTAGTTTAAGAATGCACGTGAGATAGTTGCGGAAATAACATTTTATGACAGGCACTGTGGTGTTATTCCCAGAATGTCCACCAGATAGCAACAAGAAAAGCTTTATTACATTCACTCTGCTATCATTCCTAAGATACATATACGATGAGGGCAGAAAAATATTCATGACTACCTACACTCTGTTGTTCCCAAAATGCCCACCAGATAGCAGCAGGAAATAAATTTTAATGATGACATACACTTGGGTGTTATTTTCAAGATACCCACAAGATGACAGTAGAGAAAAAAATTTTTATAATGGCATGCCCTGGGTGTTAGTTTCAAAATGATCATGAAAAAAGCAGCAGAAACAACTTTATGAGCAGGCTGTCATTTTATTTCCAAATTGCCCACCAGATGGCAGCAGAGAATAAATATAAATAATAACCTACACTCGATCTATATTCAGGTGTTATTACCAAAACTACCACAAATTGACAACATAAGATAACAAGTAACATTTCGTGACCTAAAATCTAGTGCTTTTCTCAACATGCACACGAGATGGCAGCAAAGGATAACAAATAAATTTTGACATACACCTTGGTGCTATTCCCAGAATTACCACCAGATAGCAGCAGAGGACAACAAATAACATTTTAATAACTACATTCTGGTGCTATTTCCAAAATTGCCCACTAGATGGCAGCAGAGGATAACGAATAACGTTTCTTGACCTAAATTCTGGTGTTATTCCCAAAATGTACACGAGACGGCAGTAGAGAATAGCCTTTCCCTACCTTAAGGGCTCTGCCCACCATTCAAATAAGAGTTCAGACCCTTGGTACTTAGCTCACGTTGAAATATCTCCTGTCCTTTACATATCTCTTTTAGCCTCCTGTTTCTGTTTGTCAGATGAGGAAGGAAAATTATTATATCCATTTTACAGGTGTTTAAACTGAAGATTGATTCTAACACAATTCTGCGTCCGAGACACCACACTCACACAGGATCCTAGACAGAGTAATCAAAATAGTCTTTGCACCTTTGAGTTGAATCTTGGTCATTCTATTTGAAGAAAATCTGAACATAAACTAATGGTCCAGCTTGCCATACACTCACTCCAGCTGGTTTTTGTTGTGGGACTTAGACAGGCAGCTAGGGATAGGGACAGGTGGGGAGGAAGAAGGTCGCCCAGCCCATCACAGGAGTACAACCACCGCCAGATTCTTATAATGACAACTTCCCCACTTCTACTTCCTGCCATCCTCTGGCCTTTTAAGTCTGTTCTGTTCAAGCCAGAGCACTGGCCTGCTCTTGCCCATGTTCCCTTCCTCTGAGATCTCAACCTCCCCCTCCTCTATTCTTAATCACCTTAGGCCTTGCAGGACCCAGAGCACCAGGGATGCTCACTGTGTTCCCAAAGTGGGTCCCAAGGCTGTAAGTTTCTTCTAGCTGGCCAGCCATCGGGGTCCTCCAAACACACCCCTGGTGGCAGTGATGAGGTGAAACTGGAATCTGACTTGCACAGTCTGCTCATTCTCCTGAGTAAAAGAAAAAGCAAAAATAAAATATATTTTTCATTTACACTCTCACCTCATTTTTGTTCCTTTAAAAAACACATTTTCTTAGGGACTTTTATGCCAATGTGTTTTCTGCAAAGCAAAAATTCAGAATGAGATTTCTTTCAGTTAGATTTAATTTTGTGCACAAAGATGTGTCCTTGAAGAGTGCTGTGTAAAATGAGGTGAGTAGTCTGCCATTTCTTTGAAGTCTGGGGAGCGAAGGGCGGAGCACACCTGATATCACTGTTACTTTCATGGTGTGCTAAGTTTTCCCAGCTTTATCTCCAGACTCAAGGATGGGGAACAAAGGTGACATAGATCTCACACTTCAAAACGTCCATGCTGCAAATTCAGGTTCTTACAGGAGCCAAAATTTAGAGACCGAGATGAAAAACGGGGGGATAGCTAGTAGCTAGAGGAAAGGACTGTGTGTCTGGAGCAGCCCGCCTTCTCCAACTGTCGGAACCAAGCACCGGCTGGAGCCGGTTGCTCTGTTCGGGCCCGGGATCAACAAAAGCGGCACTGACCCGGGGCTGGAGCAGTGGCCATGGCACCATTTGCCAGGTGTCTGTGGTGCCGGCTCCCAGTCATGAGCTAAGGTTAAACCATCATCTCATTAATTGTATATTCACTATGTCAGGCAATGTGCTTAGTGCTTTGGGTGACTATATTCTCTCCTATTTTATTTTATTTTTTAAACCACTTTTATAAAGATATGATTGACATATGAAAAGCTGTACCTGATTAATGTATGCAACTTGATGAGTTTGGAGATCTCACTTGTGACCCATCCCCACACATATAGTATGCCATAAACATGTCCATCAACCTACAAAAGTTTCCTTGCACCCTCTTTATTTATCATTATTATGATCACCATTTGTGTGTGTGTGGTGAGAACCATAAAATTCATCCCCTTAGCAAATGCCAAGTGTACAATGCAGTATCGTTAGCTATGGGCACCACAATGTAAAGTGAACCCAGAATTTATTCATCTTGCATAACTGAAACTTTCTATCCCAAATAACACATTGTGCATTACCAGCGAGACCAAGCCCAAGCTGCTGGCACTACAGCCAGCAGCCACTCGCCCCAGGTTTTCAGACCCTGCTCAACCAGAGAGCAGAGGGGAGGGGAGGGGTATTGTGCCAGGGGGGCCACTTGGAGCCCATGAGAGTTGGGAAGCTAAGGAAACCCTCACTTCCTGACTTCTTTTCTGCTGTCTATTAGCTCTGTTACTTAGAAGGTTCGAAGTGGGAAGAGTATATGGCCTGCTTATTGCCTCTTTTCTGGTTTCCACCTGGTGGGGAGTGTAGTTTACCTGTGGGCTGCAGCTTCCTCCTTCGTCTTCCAGTTCTAGCTTTTCAAGGAGTCCGAGGGCTTCATGGGCCATCGTTGTCATCCTCCTCATGCTGTTTGACACTAATTCTTGGACCGAAGCTGATTGGCCTTGACAGGTACTCAAATACTGGCTTTCTAGATAAGGCGCAAGTGTGAGTTCTTTAGGGGCCTCCGAATCCAGTGCCTGCTTAGCCTCTCCCAACCCCCCTCAGCTCTTGCATTTAGTGGTGTGCCCTGTGGGCGAGTGTTGCTGGTTTTTTTCACTCAGAAATTAGCTTTTTGTGTTGGCATTAATGTGATGGCACAAGCCCAGCAATTTCTTGCTTTGCTCACTTGGCCTACTGGAAACATATGTTCTCATCGAAGCAGAAGTGACAGCTGACTCCACTCAAGGGTCTTTCCGCTTGCCCTGCCATCGTTATACAGTTCGCGTGCACTTTGGGAAGGTAGACTAGCTTGCATCCTAATTTGATGTACACTAGAATAGGAGTTTCCAGTGTTGCTTTTATGCATATTTCCCCAGACTCTGCAAGCAATTCTCTTATAGCCAGAGATTCTCAACTGGCTTTGGAAAGGGGCTGAAAAAAGCTTCAGCAGCCCCTCCCGAGCCCGCAGTTCCTGGCTCAGTGATTCCCGCCTTTCTCCTCCTGCTCCTCCTGCTTCCATGTACGGGTAATTAAGGTACTGAGAGGACTGTCTGCTGACTTAGTATGCGGGAGCACTCACTGCTTCTTTGCCCTCAGCTCTGGACCCTAGCTATCGGTCGTGGCTTCTTCTGTGCCTTTCTTACATGAAATACTGTTTGTAGCTATGATAGATCATTATATAGTGACCTCCTAAATCATGCCTCCCTGCGTCTGTGCCCCTCCTCATGTGACATTGCCACACTTTCTGTCCAGGACATAATTTATCCCTCTGCCCGCTTGAATGTGGGCTGGCCTTGTACTTGCTCTGACCAATAGCATGTGGTAGAAGTGACTTCACATGTGTTTAAAAGTCTTGGACTCATGAGACCTGACAGAATCTGCCTTTGCCCTGTGGGAGCACCAGGCTGAGACTCCACGCAGTGGAGAAGCCTGAGACGGATGTGCATCTGGAGAGAGGGTCACACAACCCAACTGGTCTGCCAGCTGAGTGCATCTTTCTGAAAAATAATACATTGTTATTTCAATCTCCTAAGGTTTAGGGTGGTGGATTGCTGCAAGAAGAGAGGCAAATGAAAGAGAAAGTCATAATGGAACCACAAAACAATAGATAATTTCAACAGAAAGCGCTACTCAAAGTGAAAAGAAATAGAAAAAAATGTAACAGAAATTAGCATTGCTCTTACGAAATGCCAAATGTGTGGCATGGTCAACAGGGCCAGGCTGCAGGTGAATGTGGGAAGGGGAAGAAAGCAGACAGTGCGAGCTGGAAGAGTGAGGAGGAAGTTGCTCCTGGAGACTAGGGAACAGAGGTGGACCAAGTGACTTGCCTGTGGTGACCTGGAAGGTAAAAGTGCACCTAATGAACTTGTTCAACAAGTAATTTCCATGTATAACTAGAAGGTAACAATTACCTTCTTATAACTGCTTGGTAAGGTGCACAAAAGAGAGATAAAAAATTATCACAAACCCTAGCAGCTTAAACAACACAAAATTATTATTTTTATATTTATGCTCAAAATCCAGAGACAGTAAAAATTGAAACCAAATCAGTAAAATAGAGTGTAGTAAGGGTCAATTGTGCACAGAATAAGAGCTCACAGACTGGGAGAATTCAGATTCAGCATCTGCCAGAGAACACGATGCCACAGCCCAGCTTACGAGGCTGCTGTGTCGCCTTTGCAGTGATTAGTGATTGAAACGGGGGATCAGTTAAAGATGATCATCTTACATTATTTAGAAAGATGACTGAAATTTCTTTTATGATTATCGAGAGCATTTACAAGAAATAATTAAGTTTTGCTATGTTCATGAAATAAGCTGGATTTGTTTGGCTTTATGCGGCTTGTGTTTTGTCTGCTTGGGGGATTTTCAGGCCTGATCTCCATGTCATTTTTTTCGAGCATGAATTCAGTGAATTCATGTCAGTTCTGTCTGTCCAGGTGTTCTTACACTTAGTGAGATCAGATCCTTACATCTAGTAACAGGTCAAAGGTAACATGTGTGGGAACCTCTGTTCTGTGTGTCTAATTCATAGAATAGAAGAATTAGACTGTCCATAGAACAACATGGTCTGTATCTGCAGGGATTTTCCGATATCACCTTCAACCAGACCCCAGACTGCAACAGCTGAACCTGGGCGTGGACATCTGTGGAGAGGAGACAGCAGTGAGTGGGGAGCCCTGACTGGCCCTGGTGCCCTCATCAGCCCAAGGCTGGGAATCTCCTTACCTGTCGCCACTGCCACCAGTAGAAGGAAGCTCCAACTCCAGTCCATGCAGTATCACCACAGGAGAGTCAGGGGCACCGCTGGCAGCAGCAGCGGCGGCTGGGGACTTGTAGCCTAGGGGTAGGTGGTGGGGTCAGTTGACAGAAGTAACTGAGAGGGGATGTGTTTTCCACAGGAGGGTTCATATGCCTGTACTGGAAGGGATGCACCACTGAATGATGGGTAAGGGGAGTGACCGCGTGCATCTGTTTCTCTGTGGGGCTTTGAAGGGAAAGTGTGCAGAGGACACCAGGGGGTCAGGGCCTGCAGCAGGTCAAGGAATCCAGGGGACAAACAAACATCATGGTCTAGTGTGTCTCAGGCCCAGCATCTCGTGCAGATGGAGACTCAGGGCTGGTTTCTTGTGTGATCTGTTGCTTACCATCCTTGCAGAAGCATCACGGGAACCTTTGTACATTTATTATTCTCTGCTCTCCTCTATCACATCTAATCAAAAAATGTTGGTGTTCTTGTTTCATTTCTTATAACAATAAGAGTCACATTTATCGCCTGCACAAGACATAGAGATCTCTTGCTGAGGCAGAAGTGATGCTGCTAGATGTCACACCAGAGTCTGGAGACTACTCAAACCTACTGCAGACGCTGTCAGGCCCCAGTGCAAGTGTGACCCTGAGAGCAGGCAGAGGGGGAGCTGGCGGGTGACATTCCCAAGTTGCCCTGCAGTGGGAAGAGGAGCCAGCATGTTGTCCCTCCAAAGTGTCACTTCGAGGACGTCCAAGTCCCTCATTAATGGGCCTCCCCAGTGTCCCTTCTGTTCCCAGTCCCAGCTGGAAAGGATCACAGGTGTGTGGTCCCAACACTGATAGCATTCAGTGTTGGGGTTCGGGGAGCAGCAGTTGGGCCTTTCCCACGGGGCACCCTCTTCGTGGACATTATGGCATCCTTAGGGCCAATGCTGTGCTTGGCATTTAGTGTCAAAAACACAGTTGAGCTTGTTATCATGGCGGATGTAAAGGAGCAAACGCACATCCTGAGAACAGTTCAGCCCCGTCTCTGTTGTCCTTCACCACTAGCCGTCAGGCATCGAGCCTGACCTGCCCCCTTCAGTGTAGAAAGAGCCTCAGCTGAGTGTCCAATTCCCTTCTCCTCATTCCACAGAACACCAGGAGAAACACATCACACAAATTACGCACCATCCATAACAAAGACTGCCTCCCTCCAGGTTCCAATAAGAAGTTTCCGGCACCATCTGAGCACCCTTCACAATGGTCTTCGTCATCCACAATTCTGCATCTGCTCAGGACAACTGAGGTTTCCTCCACGAAGACTGAGGCTGCTCCCGGCTCCCATCTTCCTCTCTGTGCTCCTCCAGATCCTCCTCTAAAGGTCTGTCCACAACATGGAGCTTCTTCAAACACACAGCTCAACATTCTTCCAGCCTCTTTACCCAGCCTTGTTCCAACACAGCATCCCATTTTAAATATCTGTTACAGCAGCACCCCATTTCTCTGTCCCGATTTCATAGTCCATAGGAGCTGCTATAAAAAAGTAACAGAGATGAAGCGGCTGAAAGAGATAACTGAAATTAACTTCACAGAGTTCTAGGGGAGAGGAGTCCATGATAACGACAACAGACTTGGCATCTTGAGGTCTCACTTCCTGGTTCAACACGGGTTCTGTGCCCTCAATGGGGGAAGTGATCCCTGAAATTCAGGACACTGGCTTTTTGAATGATTAACTATTTGTAGTTAAATTTTGTTTTTTCTATGGCCATGCTCTCCATAGACCTATCACATGGGCAGGCTGATCTTGGTCCCTTATTTTTCTGCAGGCACCTGAGTATACGGACCTCAGGGTGAAGCTCTGTGTGATGTCTTAACCTGATCTATGAAGGAAATTGATAGATTTGCACTTAGTGTAACTTGCTCGTCACTATGCCTGTGTTTCGTAAGAACAAGAACATTTTCTCAGGACTCTGCATCTACTGGCTGAGAATTGTCTTTCCTTCTAGCACCCAGAACTGGGGACACTCCAACACCCTTCAGCAAGAGCACGGACTCACACGCAGGTGGACACACTCATCGGAAGAAGTCTCAGCACGACCTGGGCTAGCTCACTTCACAACACACGCCGCATTTCCTATTATGATGCGGAGGATGTAACATGGACATCATGTGTGTGCGTGCGATTCCAACTGGACACGTCACCTGGTGTGACTGTGGCTGACAGAGCTCTAACACAGCAAGACGACTAAGGTGCAAGTGCATTTGTCAGTGAACAGAGAATGTTTGAGGCACAGAGATTGACACTCAGATGGGACAGACGCCTGCAATACCCCTGTGATCCTGGTTCTCACACATGCTCTTTGTTAGCACTAGAAGGCAGCAAATGTCACACGTGCTCATACAGGACGAACAATTGCACCTCACCGGTCATGTTCCCTTTGCCATAGAGATGGCCAAGGGAGCAGTGGGGTGTGTGTGGGGTCAGATACATGACTTCACTCTTACACATATGAGCTCTCCACAACAGCAAGCTCTCTGTGATCCTATTTGGTCTCGTTCACTTGTGATGCAGGTAAATGATATCACATCACATGACCAATGTGCATGAGTAAAATGAAATAAGATGATGGTGAGAAGTGTTTAACACATATCACAACAAAAGTTATACTTTTCCAAATGGTCTCATTGCCACCAATATGGCAATAAGATCATTTTACCAAATGATCTTATTGCCATCATGTGCCCAAACACACCCACGCCTGCTCTGGGTCTCTGCCCTCTCTGTGAGTCCCAACCACAGAGCTCCTTATACAGTCAGAGCACATGCAAATAGGGCTCCTCTGCTGATAAAAGGCAGCCCAGCCCCGAGCCTGCAGCTCTGGGACAGGAGCTCAGCCCCACGGTCCCCAAGTGTCCCCATTCCAGGATCAAGTCTGAACACGCATGCCACACCATGGCGTCTGGGCTCGGCTGGGTTTTCCTCTTTGCCATTTTACAAGGTGACTGATGGGGAACAAAGGACACTGAGTATGTGAGTGGGTATGAGTGAGAAACAGGGATGTGTGACAGTTTCCTGACCCTGACGTGTCTGTGTTCACAGGTGTCCAGTGTGAGGTGCAGCTGGTGGAGTCTGGGGGAGACGTGGTGCGTCCCGGGGGGGTCTCTGAGACTCTCCTGTGCAGTCTCTGGATTCAGCTTCAGCAGCTACAGAATGAACTGGGTCCGCCAGCCTCCGGGGAAGGGGCTTGAGTAATGGCGGAACCACATACTACGCTGACTCCATGAAGGGCCGATTCACCTTCTCCAGAGACAACGGCAAGAACACGCTGTATCTGCAAATGAGCAGCCTGAAGGCCGAGGACACGGCCCTGTATTACTGTGCGACAGACACAGTGAGGGGACTTCAGTGTGAGCACAGTCACAAACCTTTCTGAGGGAGACTGGAGCGGGTACGGTTTGGGATATCAGAACACCCGTGGGGAGCTCAGGTCACACACGGTACAGCACACACTGACCAGCCCAGCAGCAGGTGCAGAAGGAGGTTGAAGGGGCTTCCTGTTGGGAGCAGGGACTTCCTTACAAAGTCCTCAGCTGCCCACAGGGTCAACTCGTTTTTCTTCTTGAGGCTCTAGTTTGAAATAGTCTCACGAGAGGCAAAAAACAAAGAAGAGAACAGTCTTTCCCAAATGACATATGACTGGTGAGTAGGGACCTTCCTTCACCACCTCTGTGTGTCCTGTTTTGTTTCCTGACAGAGACCACATGAGGGCTTTGTCCTCCCTGTGGCTGGGAAATGTTTTCCACAGAGAGAGACAAGCACAGTCCAGGCTCCTGTGTGCTGAGCTCAGGCTCTGCCTCCCACAGGCACACGCTGTCCCCACATGGGCCCATCCTTCAGAATGTAATCCTCCAGGGGTAGGACCACAGGACACTCGTCACTTCCACAGTCCTAAAGCAGGACCTCTGTGTGACCAGAATGAAAAGAGATTTTCTAGCTCAGAATCAGGTTGGAGATGCCAGAGCCGTTGTCCAGGCATTGAGTGAGGAGACACAGACACGGGAATTGTGTGTTACTCAGAAGTGCACGCTGAGCCCTCGCTGACACTTCATTCTTAATTTTCGACATGGGTCCCCTACTATGATTCCGCTCTGGGTCCTGACCTTGCACAGTTGCTCTGCTATTGGGCCTCAGGCCCCATCATGGTTGTTGCTGTAAATCCTCCCACATCTGGGAATGCTCCCAGTAAGATGGTCACTGCAGGCGGTGTGACCAGAGTGGTGAGGGTTCAGGCGAGGGACACCGTGTGTTTGGACAACTCTCTGGTTCCAGGTCTGTAGAGGAAGGAACAGTGTGAACTTCCCACAGTCGTGGCCTCTTCTTTACTCTGAAGAGCATTTCTCTGCCCAGGCCTCATGGGGTGGCCCAGCACCCTAATCCAATCAAACAGAAGTTGATCACTCTATCCTATAGGTCATCTTAGCTGTTTAGATCTACTTAGGGCAGCGAGACTCTCTAGTGCAGCCACATTGTGTTCCAGATAATTATAGGCTTCTCTCCTTTAGCAAATAGAAATGAATCGTGTAAATGGGAGAGAAATTCACACCCCAGACCCACTTGTTTATGGAAGCCCCATTCATCACTCACTGATACAGCCCCCACATGCACATCCAATATGAAAGCCTCAGCCTGAGCACAGCGGGGAGATGACCCTAGAGTTAGGGAGGAGGTGGGTGCTTACACGTGATGTGCTCAGGGTCTAACGAGGAGCTCCTGAGGTACGGCTGTGTGTCCCAGGCCTGTCCCCAAGGTTCACAGTGAAGGACAAAGAATGCAATGATTCTTCTGTATGTAAAGGGGACAGAACAGGGCGAGGTGCTGCAGTTGGTGTGGATCCAAAGGTACCCTGCATGGAGTGTGTTCATGTTTTATCACCTTCTCTACTATATGATGTTTTAACAACTTTACAAATATTACTGGATGAGGAGACTCCCCCTCATGACATAATCAGTTCTTAGATATAGCACAGGTCCTAGCCTGGCACACGCCTTTCACATGCACACTAATCCCCCAGAACACCCGATTTTGTCTGCCTGCACACCCTGGGACATGACACTTCTCTACCTTCATCATCCCGGACACAGCTGCCAGGCAACTGGAGAACCACGTCCAGCTCTGAGCTCAGCGAAATTATTCACACAAGTCAAGCACAGCTCCTCACTACCTTCACCTCATTACCAGGAAAACCCAGTAGAGCACAGGTCCAAAGCCCCTTCTCCTTCCTGTACATGGCTCCTGACACCCTGGTGTCTTCCATGGGGCCCCTGGTGGCATCCAGGTCTCCGGTCTCTAGGATTCTGAATGTGATAAATGTGGTTTTGCTCTCATTCCTTCCTGCAATAACGAAGGTTGCATGGCACTGGTTGGGGAAATGACACAGGTCAAAGACCAGAATACGTGTGACCATGGATCAGCCAAGGGTTTCTTAGATACGACACATACAGGTTGGACCTGAAGGAAAAAGTAAGTGAATAAAAGTACATGGTATTTGCAATATTATTTCAAAAATTACTTAATTCTCTAAAGAAAATAGTATAATTAAAATGTCATAAAAATGATTACATAGATATGTAAAGACTTTATTATTTAAGAGAAAATAAGAAAGAAGCACAATATGAAGGGTCCAGCATCAGACATCTTCAAGTTTGATGGCAGGAGAGGCAGCTACTTAGACAAAAGACAACTCACATGTGCTCAAATGAAGGAGGGAATTGGAAAAGACTGACTATTATTTTGGATATAATTTATAACAATGTTGAAAAAAGTATTGTTTCCTTGAATTATGTTCATAAACAGTAGGAATCCGTGAATACATTCAATGTCTTTGAGGACAAATGTGTCTGACAATCATGCTAATATGTTTCATAATTATGAGAAACACGTAGAGGTACAAAAATGGTGACCTACTCAAGAGTCCAGCGTTTATTCATATACTGTGAAAAGCAGAGCTTTCCTTAGACCTGTTTCAATGTACCTTTGAGATCGGTCGCTCTGCCATCCCACGCTCAGACACTGTACATATTAAAGGGAAGAGACCCAGCTGGACCCCAAGGACACCAGGGAGCCTGACCCGGTCCCTCCCCACTTATGAAGAGCAGGCTGCCCACATGCAAATTTCTCCTCCAGCCCCAGGGTAAAGCCTGTCTGGGCTGTGGACGCTCACGGCTCTCTCCTCACACAGGGCTCAGGTCTCTGGGGAAGCAGCTCTGTGGTCGAAGGGAAGATGAGACTGTGGGGTCTTCTGCTGTGCCTGGTGACAGCCCCCCAAGGTGAGTGTCTCAGATGTGAGACAGGGGTTGTGGGATGGTTGTGACAGCACATGACTGACAGGACTGATGCTCCTTGTTCCCAGGTGTCCTGTCCCAGGTGCAGCTGCAGGAGTCGGGCCCAGGACAGGTGAAGCTTTCGCAGACCATCTCACTCACCTGCACCATTTCTGGGTTCTCTTTAACCAACAATCATGTGCACTGGACCCGTCAGGCTCCAGGAAAGGGGCTGGAGTGGGTCGGTGTTATATGGAATGGTGGAAGCACAAGCTACAACGCAGCTCTTAAGTCCCGACTCAGCATCACCAGGGACACCTCCAAGAGCCAGGTTTACTTCAAACTGAACTCCGTGACCAGCGAGGACTCGGCCGTGTATTACTGTGTGAAACACACAGTGAGAGGACCTCAGTGTGAGCCCAGACAAAAACCGCCAGTGAGACGAAAGCGGCAGCTGTAGGGGCCGATTGAGTCAACAGGGGGCGCTTAGGTCACACACAGCACAGAACACTCAGACCAGACCAGCAGCAGGTGCAGTGGGAGGTTGAAGGGGTGTCCTGCTGGGAGTGGGGATTTTCTCTCAAAGGAATTGGCTACCAACGGGGACAATTCCTGTTTCTTCTTGTGGCTCTAGTTTGAAGTAGTCTCACTAGAGACAACAAAGGAAGAAGTGAAGTCTTACTCAGATGACATATGACTGGTGATTAGGAACCTTCCTTACCACCTTCTGTGTGTCCTGCTGAGTATACTTACGGAGACCACCTGAGGGCATCGTCCTCCTGGTTGCTGGGAAACATTCCCCACAGAGAGAGATGCAGCACAGTCTAGGCTCCTGTGTGCTGAGCTCAGGCTCTGCCCACCACAGGTACACGCTGTCCCCACATGTGCCCTCTCTTCAGACAGGACACATGGTCACAGGGATAAAATCAACCCCCAGGACTCCACCCAATGCCATTTCTGTCCTGCCTACTATCCACGACCCTCCAGTTCCTCACTTCCTCAGGTGGATATGGAAACCCTCCCAACATGACCAGGTGTCATCTGCTGTCCTAAGTTTACTACTCTGTCCTATACCCTGAGCTCCAAGGGGCTGGAGCCCAGCTAAATCTTTCAGCCTCCACCCTACCGAGTCACAGAGGAGCGAATATGTACATACATGTTCATATGGACATTCACGTGTCCCCACTTCTTCTCCTATCGTCCCTCTAAAACGTCTTTCCATTTGTGGACACACAGGCAGATTATATCATGGGGTCTAAAGTGACATGCTCACCCTACAAGTCATGCACACTTATGATTCAAGGTCACATAGACACAATTGAGGGACAGGTCTGTATCAGGTGTGAGCACAGCTGGCTGCTGACCCAAGGACACTACTAAGAAATCAGAAACCTGAGAAACAAAATATCTTGATGGATCAATGTACACAGAGCTCCAGGCCAAACACCTCATTGTGGCCATGGTGAGCCAGGGGTCAGGGAACGCGTTGGATGTGCCGGTCACTTCTCACGTCTCCTTCTTTACACATAGCTCAAGTCCTTGTGAGCTGGGACCACCACATCATGACCTCACTTAACCCTTCTTGCCTCCTCCAAGCCCAATTCTAAATCAGTCATTGAGAATGCAGACTCTAACTTATGAATTTTTGAAAAATCCAATTCGGTCCATAGTATTCCAACTGCGGAACTCCAAAATTCATGTATTTCTCTCTGGAAAAATACACAACTCTAACCCAAAGGCCCCCAAAATCTTGTTCATTAAGGCACCGACTCTAAAGTCTAAACTCCAAACTCTCATGTAAATATCATCTCATCAGCGATTGGTGGAACTGGTGAATGGTTCACCCTGAGACGAATGTCTGCTCCAGCTGTGAACCTTTGACCCAGACAGTTACGCGCTCCCAAAATATGATGGTGGGGCAGGCACAGGTAAGAGAATCCCATTCTGAAAGGAACAGAGAGGAAAAGGGGAAGGAGTGACGGGCCCAAAGCTGGTCCAACCCCAGCACCGTCCCCAGGTCATTCACCCTTTTCCTCAACCTGGTTCATCCTCACAGCGACGCAGGTTACCGTCCTGCTCTGTACAAGCCAAGAAACCTGAACCCACATTCATTCTCATCATCTTCTCGTCCCCTGTCTTTCAAAACGACAGTGTTTCTGCAGGAATAATCACATCTTCACCATGGGCTGATACCGAGATGGCTGCAATAACCACTCGCCGCACACTTGATGTTTTACCAATCTTTTCTCTGCACTCCTTTCCTGCTCTCATCACAGGATGCTCCACACTTCTGCAAGCATGGATGGCCTGGCCGCCTTTCCCATCTCCAAGCTCTGATTGGTGCTTGATTTACGCTTCCATCTGGGATCATTCGCTCCTCTGACATTTTCCTGAAGCCGCAGGAGGAACCACCCACACCTGCCCTTTGCTTAGAAACCTGCACAGCTAAATTCCCACTTTCATGGCTCACAGCTCTACCTTCCACGTCACCATCTATGAAACCAGGCCAGCCATGCTTTCTGACACCTGGTGACAACATCGCCTTTTCTACAGATCCCCTGAGGTGTAGTCATTTCTGTTGACACTGCATCAGAAAGTTCATGTCCACCCTTCAACCACACTTGTCCCCGTGACTGTGTGTGCGTTCTCCCTGAGTGTGGGAGATTTCTCCACGGCTCTCCCATTCTCTCTCTGAGGTCTCCACCCAATCACCTGTAACACCCCTCTCAGCAAGCTTGGAATGTCCCAGCAGGCACTTAAAAGTCTCCCACCTCTTACCCATCACCTGGTTCCATATCCACTTAATCCACTTTTATCATCTTCAGTGCTTGTTCCAGCACCACCCACTTTTCAGAACCACAGTCTGTCTCATGTGCTCAAGTTGCCATCATAAACACCAAAGACTTGGCAACTTGAATATAGAAATTTATTATTACACGTGATGGGGCCAGGATGTCCAGGTGCGGGGTCCAGATGCTTCTGTACTTGGTGAGAATCCTTCCCCAGAGTCAGACAGCTGACTTCTAGGTTCAATCTCACCTTCTGGAGAAAGTGAGAGATATGTCTCTTTTGCCCCCTCTTCTTATAAGGCCACCAGGTCCAGTGGATGAGGACTCCCCCTTATAGTCTCATTTAACCCTAACACTTCCTAAGAACCCTTCTACCACACAGTCCATGGTGTGCTAGGGTTCACCACATGAATGGTGCACATACAGTTCATACATAAAGAGAGATCCCCGGATTAACTGTGAGCAGGTTCAGTGACCAGAATGATGCTCATCACCCTCCTGGTCACGTCGGCATAGGCACAGGTTCCTACAGCAGCACTTACGAGATTTCCTCACACAGAGACCGGTGCCTCCCAAACGTGATCGTGGACCTCGTGTCCCAGCGCATCCTGGAAGTCAAGACTCCTGCGTCTCCTCCCGCCTGCTCTCAGCTCCCCCCAGGACAGAGTGCTCTCATGGGTTGGCTCGTGTTTCAGGAGTGACAGGTCCTGGTCCTGGAGTGAGGTGACACATGTACATCTAGAGTCCAGCCAGGGGACCGATGCCCTTTCACAATGTGACATCACCTGAGGGTCTAACTCATTGTATGTTGTACTCTCCAGAGTTCAGCTTCCTGAATATGACTCGAATATGTTTCGACATTTAGCAATTTCATGTCAGTTCTGTCTGTCCAGGTGTCTCTTACACGAAGCGAGATTACATCTAGTAACAGATCAAAGGTGACATCTGTGAGAACCTCTACTGTGTGTGTCTAATTCATGGAATAGTAGAGGTAGACTGCATCCAACAACATGATCTGTATCTGCAGGGATTTAACAATGTCACCTTCAACCAGAGGGAAATAAAGGACACAGGAGTCTCCAAACCCTCGAGAGCTTCTAAGTCAGGGGAGTGCTGCCCATGTCAGTGCATCTGTCTGCCCCAGGGAAGGGGGTCCTGGTGGATTCACAAACCCTTCTAGGGCCTCCCTGCAGAGTACTGTGGGGTGAGTGAGGCCTCTTCACTGTTTCCACAGATGATGCATATGGTGTCCCTGAGGGAGCATCCCAAAGTCAGGGCACAGACACTTAATCCTGGACTGAGGCACTGCAAGCTCAATGCCCCTGAGCTCACACGGGGTCCTCTCCTGCAGGTTGCACTAAACAGTAGCTGCAGCTCTAGTAGCAGGTGCATGGGGAGTGGATAGGGCCTTACTCTGAGGCTCTGGGACTTCACTTCCCAGAATATTATTTAATTAAGAGGTAGACAGGGATGCTGAAGCAACAACCATGTCCCATTCTGTCAGGACCCTTTGCAAAACACAGAAGGCATTAAGCACCAAACACAGGGACAGGTCTAGGCCACCTAGTCCTCTGAGTGGTGAGGATCTGGTGACAAGGACGATTTACTAACTCTCCAGGTGTGGCATTTAGGAGACACCCTGACCCTGGAATGAGACATTCTCACTGAGAGCCTAGAACCAGTTCCGGTGTATCCATGTCACACAAAGAAGGTGGATGGCGAGGAGACATCCAGTGGGACTTGTTTCTCAGTGGGCAAAACTGTGTCCAGAGATCAGGGGTCTGGCAGATGACACATGTCCCCCAACAAGAATGGGCACTGGACCCTCCCATGTGCATGATCCTTGTGGCAATGATGCTCCCTCAGGTGGGGCTAATAATTCAGCTATGAATACTCTGCCTCATGAATATGCAAATGAGCCGAGGTGCACTAGGTTAAGTAGGAACCTGACTGTATCCTCACAGTACTCCACCAGCACGCCTTCCCCCACAGAGGCCCTGACAGCACTACCCTCAGCATGGACAGGAGCTGGAGCATCCTCCTCCTGGTGGCAGTGGCGACAGGTAAGGGGATCCCCAGCCCTGGGCTGATGAAGGCACCAGGGTCAGTCAGGGCTCCGCACACACTGCTGTTTCCTCTCCACAGGTGCCCACGCCCAGGTCCAGCTGGTGCAGTCTGGGGCTGAAGTGAGGAAGCCTGGGACCTCCGTGAAGGTCTCCTGCAAGGCTTCCGGATACACCTTCACCGACTACTATATGCACTGGGTGCAGCAGGCACCAGGTCAAGGGCTTGAGTGTATGGGATAAGTTTACCCTAATGATGGTGACACAGTCTACGCAAAGAAGTTCAGGGGCCAAGTCACCATGACCGCAGACAAGTCCACCAGCACAGCCTACATGGAACTGAGCAGTCTGAGACCTGAGGACACGGCCACATATTACTGTGCGAGAGACATAGTGTGACGACCCACATCCTGCGAGTGACAGAAACCCTGAGGGAGAGGGCAGCTGTGTGGGGCTGAGGAAGGAAGTGTCCTCCGACTTCTTCACACAGAGATGAAAATATGAGACTATAAGTGACACTCTCACAGGCACATCTGATATTCAGGGAAAGGTGTCACGAGTCCAGGTGTCCTGCAAGAAGATGCTGGGACAGTGTTTGCTGACAGGTCCCTGTCATTTGTCATGGCTTCTTCAGAGGACACACATGCACAACCCTGGTCTCTGGAGTTAGTTCAGGCATTGTCTGGGATTATGTGTTGGTGTCAGATTCAGAGTTTAGACTGTAGCCTGCCCTAGCCATTCTACCACTGTCCCCCTGTTTCTGAAACACAGAGTTGTGCTGGGGAAAGGTAAGTGTTCAATGTCACACTGCATCCCTCCTGTTCTCATATCCCATTTCTCTCCGCCTTTCTCCGGTAGAACTCCATGGCTTTGTTAGACGTCTCTCAGTCACCCAGGAATCTGTTTTATGGTAAGATGTTTAACAATCATGAAATGGCCAAGTGCCCTTTTTCATGATACGTTCATAGGTCCCAAGCAAGGACCAACTCTAACAGCCCTGCAAAGTTCACACCCACCCCACAGGCCAGTTCCATGGAGCACATCCCAACATCTCCCAAGCAAGTAACTCTCTCATAAATGAGGTCTAGCCCCAGCTCTACTAAGGAGCATCATGTCCAAAGTCCCAAGTGCAATCTCTAACTCTGGTGTCCGTGAGGACTGGGGTGCATGCATCCTGGGGGGAATCCTCTCCAGCTGCAGACCTGTGGTCATAGAAGACCAGTTACCTTATTCTAAACTGCACTGCAGGGCAGGCACATCGTCACAGCCCAGCACCTCCCTCCCTAAGAGAGGAAATAGAAATTAGAGAGAAGTCACCAACTGAAGATGGTCTTATGTCCATGTGAATGAACTCAACTGAGTCTCAAGACCTGCGGACGAGATGCTGTGGCTCAGACCCAACCTCTGGCCTGTCGCTCTGCCCTCGGATCCACCTTCCTGGGTCCTGAGGAGCCACCTGATGGAAGAGGAAACCGCTTATACCCTGTGTCCTTCCAGGAGATGATTAAGTCTTGAAGTCTCCTTTCTCTTTGTTCTGTCTCTGTGACGTGAAAAATGTCCGCCAACAATTGTCAAATTGGAAAGGAAGGGTTAGTTAAGACAGTTGCAATTAAAGTATCATCACAGGAGAGAGTCAGGGGCATCGCTGGCAGCAGCAAAGGCAGATGGGAACTTGTGGCCTAGGGGTAAAAGTGGGGTCAGTTCACAGAAGTAACTAAGAGGGGACGTGATTTGTACAGGAGGGTCCATACGCCTGTACCAGGAGGGACGCACCACTGAATGCTGGGTAAGGGGAGGGGCTACATGAGTCTCTGTTTCTCTGTGGATTTTTGAAGGAAAAGTATGCAGAGGACATCAGGGGGTAAGGGACTCCAGGAAGTCAGGACCTGCAGGGGGCATACAGACCCCATGGACGTGTTCTTGGCCCCAGCATCTCGTGCAGATGGAGACTCGGGGCCGTTTTCCTGTGTGATCTGGTGCTTACCGTCCTTGCAGAAGCATCACGGGAACCTTTGTACATTTATCATTCTCTGCTCTCCTCTAACGCTTCTGAGCAAAAATGTTGGTGTTCTTGTTTCATTTCTTATAACAATAAGAGTCACATTTATCGCCTGCACAAGACATAGAGGTCTCTTACTGAGGCAGAAATGACCGTACTTGATTTCACTACATCAGACGCTGGAGACAACTCAGACCTACTGCAGACGCTGTCAGACCCCAGTGCAAGTGTGACCCTGAGAGCAGGCAGAGGGGGAGCTGGTGGGTGACATTCCCAGTCTACCTGCAGTGATAGGAGGGGCCAGCACGTCGTCCCTCCAAAGTGTCACTTTGAGGACGTTCAAGTCCCTCAGCAATGGGCCTCCCCAGTGTCCCTTCTGGTCCTAGTCCCAGCTGGAGAGGTTCACGGATGTGTGGTCCCAGCACTAGCCAGGTGATGAGATTCAGGGACAGGAGCCAGGCCTTCCCTCTGGCGCCCTCTATGTGTAGATGATGGCTTCTTTAGGACCGTCGCCCTGTGCTTGGCATTTGTGTCAGAAAACTCGGTGGTGCTTGTTATCCTAGAGCATGTAAAGGAACAAATGTTCGTCCTGCGAACACTTTAGCCCCATCTCTGTTGTCATTCACCACGAGCCCTCAGGGGCTGAACCTGACCTGCCTCCCATGGCGTTAAAGGAGCCTTAGCTGAGTGTACAATTCCCTTCTCCTCATTCGACCTTCCACAGAACACCAGGGGAAACACGTCACACAAAATTTCTACCGTCTATAACAAGGACCGCCTCCCTCCAGGTTCCAATAAGAAGTTTCCGGCACCATCTGAGCACCCTTCACGATGGTCATTGTCACCCACATTTCTGCATCTGCTCAGGACGACTGAAGTTTTCTCCACGAAGACTGAGTCTGCTCCCAAGCTCCCATCTTCCTCTCTGATCTTCCCCAGATCCTCCACTAAAGGCCCGTCAACAGCATGGAACTTCTAACATGTAGCTCAACACCCTTCCAGCCTCTATACCCAGCCCAGTTCCAATGCAGCATCCAGTTTTACATATCTGTTACAGCAGGACCCCACTTCTCTGTCCAAATTTCATAGTCCCTATGAGCTGCTAAAAAAGAGTAATAGAGATGAAGTGGCTGAAAGAGACAACTAGAATTTACTTTACACAGAGCTGGAGGAAAGGAGTCCATGATAAAGACAACCACAGACTCGGAATCCTGGGGTCTTGCGTCCTGGTTCACACACGTGTTTTGTGTGCTCACTGGGGAAAGTACTCCCTGAAATTTAGGACACTGGCTTTTTGAAAGATTAACTGTTTGTAGTTAAATTTTTATTCTTTCTTGGCTGTATTTCCGGAGATCTATTACATGGGTACGCTAAATTTGGTCTATATTTGTCTGGGGCTCCTGAGTATTCAGAACTCGAGGTGAAGCTTTCTATGATGTCACTTGCCTGATATGTGAAGGGAATTTACTGATTTGCAGTTAGTGCAGGTTGCTCATCACTGTGGCTGTGTGTTGTTAAAATAAGAACATTTTCTCAGGTCTCTACATCTACTGGCTTCCTTTCAGAATCCAGAAACTGTGGACACTCCCACACCCCTCAGCAGATACATAGACTCACATGGAGGTAGACACACTCATCGGAAGAAGTCTCAGCACTGACCAGGCCGAGCCTGGGTCACACCACATGCTGCATTTCCTATAATGATGCTGAAGATGTCACATGGACATCATGTGTGCGTGTAATTCCAACTGGACACATCACTCTGGCGTGGCTGTGGCTGACAGAGCTCTACCACAGCAAGACATCTACCGTAGAAGTGCATTTCTCAGCGGACAAAGAAAATTAGAGGCACAGAGAGTGACACTCAGATGGGACAGATGCCTGCAATACCCCTCTGATCCTGGTTCTCACACATGCTCTCCGTTAGCACTAGAAGGCAGCAAATGACACACGCGCTCATACAGGATGGACAACTGCACTTTACCGGTCACGTTCCCTTTGCGCTAGAGATGGCCAAGGGAGCAGTGGGGTGCATGTGGGGCCAGATATATGACTTCACTCTTACACATATGAGCTCTCCACACCAGCAAGCTCTCTGTGGTCCTATTAGGTCTCGTTTACCTGTGATGCAGGTAAATGATATCACATCACATGACTTACGTGCATGAGTAAAATTAAATAAGGTGATGGTGATAAGTCATTAACATATATAACAGTAAAAGTCCTATTTAGGAAATGGTCGCATTGCCACCACGTGCCCAAACACTCCCATGCCTCCTCTGGGTCTCTGCCCTCTCTGTGGGTCCCAAACCCAGAGCTCGTTATACAGTCAGAGCACATGCAAATAGGGCCCCTCTGCTGATAAAAGACAGCCCGGCCCCGAGCCTGCAGCTCTGAGACAGGAGCCCAGCCCCGCGGTTCCCAGGCGTCCCCATTCTGGGATCAGGTCTGAACACGCACGCCGCACCATGGCGTCTGGGCTCAGCTGGGTTTTCCTCATTGCCGTTTTACGAGGTGACTGATGGGGAACAAGGGACACTGAGTACGTGAGTGGGTATGCGTGAGGAACAGGGACATGTGATACGTTTCTGACCCTGAGTGTCTGTGTTCACAGGTGTCCAGTGTGAGGTGCAGCTGGTGGAGTCCGGGGGAGGCGTGGTGCGGCCCGGGGGGTCTCTGCGACTCTCCTGTGCAGCCTCTGGATTCACCTTCAGTAACTATAAAATGAACTGGGTCCGCCAGGCTCCGGGGAAGGGGCTTGAGTGGGTCTCATACATTAGTAGTAATGGCCGTACCACATACTACGCTGACTCTGTGAAGGGCCGATTCACCATCTCCAGAGACAATGGCAAGAACACGCTGTTACTACAAATGAGCAGCCTGAAGGTCGAGGACACAGCCCTGTATTACTGTGCAAGAAGCACAGTGAGTGGACTTCAGTGTGAGCCCAGTCTTAAACCTCCCTGAGGGACCCTGGAGGGGGAGATCTGGACACCAGGGGGCGCAGAGTGTACACACAGCACAGCACACACAGACCAGCCCAGCAGCAGGTGCAGAGGGAGCTGGGGAAGGGGATTCCTGTGGGGCGCAGCCATTTCCTCACAAATCTCTCAGCTGCCTCCCAGGAGAATTATTGCTATTTCTTTGTGGCTTTAATTTTCCACATTCTCATGGAGATGAGAAATGAAGAAGTGACCTGTCTGTAGATGGCATATCAGCAGTGCCTGGGGACCTTTCCTGCAGCAGCATTCCATGTGTCCTTTCTGATTTCTTGACAGAGAGACCACCTGAGGGCTTTGTGACCCTGAGGCTGGGAACTGTCTCCACACAGAGAGACACAGCACAGTGCAGGGACCTGTGTGCTGAGCTCAGTCTCTGCCCCCAACAGACACACGCTGTCCTCATGTGGTCCTCACTTCAGACAGGACACATGGCCACAAGGTAGTATAACCACTCAGGACTCCACTCAATGACATTTCTGTCCTGCCTACAACACAGTACCTTCCAGTACATAACTTCCTCACATGTATTTTGAAACCCTCCCAACACGACCAGGTGTCATCGACTGTCCTAACTTCACTAAGTCTGTTCTTCACCCTGAGCTCAATGGGGGTTGAGCCTAGCTCAATCTCCCAGCCTCCGTCCTGGCCAGTCACAGAGGAGGGATTATCTATGTACATGTTCATATGGACATTCACGTGTCCCCAGTTAATCTCCTCTTGTCTCTTTAAGTCATCTCTCCCTTTGTGGACACCCAGGCAAGTTTCATCAGGAGGTTTAAAGTGACGTGCTCACCCTAAATGTCATGCATTCTTATGATTAAAGGTCACATAGACAATATTGAAGGACAAGTCTGTGTCAGGTGTGGGCTCAGCTGGCTGCTGATCCATGGGCACCGCTAAGAACTCAGAAACCTGATAAGGAAAAGTATCTTGAAGGACCAATATATACAGAGCACCAGCCTAAACACCTCATTGTGGCCATGGTGAGCCAGGGGTCAGGGAATGCGTTGGATGTGCCGGTCACTTCTCACGTCTCCTTCTTTACACACAGCTCAAGTCCTTGTGGGCTGGGACCACCACACCATGACCTCACTTAACCCTTCTTGCCTCCTCCAAGCCCAATTCTAAATCAGTCATTGAGAATGCAGACTCTATCGTATGAATTCTTGAAAAACCCAATTTGGTTTATATTATTCCACCTGCAGAACTCCAAAGTTCATGTGTTTCTCTCAGGAAAAACACACCTGTAACCCAACAGCACCCAATGTCTTATTCATTATGGCACCGACTCTAAAGTCTAATGTCCAAACTCTCATCTAAATACCATCTCATTAGCAATTGGCTGAACTGGTGAATGGTTCACCCTGAGGTTAATGTCCTCTCTAGCTATGAACCTTTGAAACCAGAAAGCTACGTGCTCTCAAATATGATGGTGGAGCAGGCACAGGTAAGAGTATCCCATTCTGAAAGGGATAGGGAGGAAAAGGGGAAGGAGTGACAGGCCCACAGCTGGTCAAAACCCAGCACTGTCCCCAGGACAGTCTCCCCTTTTCCTCAACCTGGTTCATCCTCACAGCGACACAGGTTACCGTCCTGCTCTGTACAAGTCAAGAAATCTGAACCCTTATTCATTCTCATCACCTTCTCATCCCCTTTCTTTCAAAACGACAGTGTTTCTGCAGGAAAATCACATCTCCATCCTAGGCTGATATCAAGATGGCTGTGGTACCCACTCACCGTGCACTTGATGTTTTACCAATCATTTCTCTGGACCTCCTTTCCTGCCTTCGTCACGGACGCTCCACACATCTGCCACATGGATGGGCTGGCCATCTTTCCTGTTCTCAAGCTCTGATTGTCGCTTGATATACGCTTCCATCTTGGATCATTTGCTCCTCTCACATTTTCCTCAAAGCCACAGGAGGAATCAACCACACCTGCCCTTTGCTTAGAAACCTGCACAGCTAAATTCCCACTTTCATAGCTCACAGCTCTACCTTCCACGTCACCTTCCATGAAACCAGGCCAGTGAAGTTCTCTGACACTTGATGACAACATCACCTTTTCTCTAGATCAAGTGACCTTTTCTCTTTTCCATGGACACCGCAACAGAATAGTACTTAACATCCACACTCCAACCACCGCTGTCCCTGTGATTGTGTGCACATTATCTCCGGGTTGGGAGCTTCCTCCACGGCCCTGCCGTTCACTCTCTGAGGTCTCCACACAATCACCTGTAACACACCTCACAGTAAACTTGGAATTCTCTTGTAGGCACTTAAAAGTCTCCCACCTCTTACCCATCACCTGGTTCCACATCCACTTAATCCACTTTTATCATCTTCAGTGCTCGATCCAGGAGCACCCACTTCTCAGAACCACAGTCTGTCTCATGTGCTCAAGCTGCCATCACAAATACCTATGAGTGGGTGACTTAAATGACAGAAATTTTTTGTCTCACATTGTGAGGGCAGAAAGTCCATGATCTTAATTCCTGGTGTGTACCCCTCCCCATGGGGTGACAACTGACTCCTCACTGCAGTCTCAGTGCTGGAGAAGAGCGATATCACTCTTTCTATTCATTGTCTTCTATGGAACCGATGCTGTTGGATGAAGTCCTTCTCCAGTACTGTCCATGGCGTGTTAGGGTTCACCACATGAATGGTGGACGTACAATTCACACATAGCGAGATACCAGGGTTAACTGTGAGCAGGTTCACTGACCAGAAGGATGCTCATCACCCTCCTGGTCATGTCGGCACAGGCACAGGTTCCTACAGCAGTGCTTACGAGACGTCCTCACGCAGAGACCAGTGCTTCCCACACGTAATCGTGGACCTCGTGTCCCAGCGCATCCTGGAAGCCATGACTCCTGCATCTTCTCCCACCTGCTCTCAGCTCCACCTGGGACACAGCACTCTCATGGGTTGGCTCATGATTCAGGAGTGACAGTTCCTGGTCCCGGTGTGATGTGACACAGGCATCTTTTGAGTCCAGCCAGGGAGATGGATGCTCTTTACAATGTGACCTCACCTGACGTTTAATGCGTCGTTGTCTGTTGTGCTCTCTAGATTCCAGCTTCCTGGAGAGACTTGATATTTTTCAGGGATTTCATGTTTATTGATGTCTGTGCAGGTGCCACTTACACATAGTGAGATTAGATCCCTACATCTAGTACAGGTCAAAGGTGACCTCTGAGCACACATCTGGTGTGTGCATCTAATTCACTGAATAGTGGATGTAGAGTGTGCACTGACCACATGGCATGTATCTGCAGGGTTTCTCAGAAGTGCTCTTCATCAGAGAAACCTAAAGAACATAAATGGTCCAGCAAGTCTCCAAAAAGATCTGGACTCAGGGAAGAGCTGCTTGTGTCAGAGCATCTGTCAGCCCCAGGGAAGGGGCTCCCTGTGGTTACAAAGCCCTTGCTTAGGATCTCCCTGCAGAGTGATTAGGGGTGAGTGAGGCCAATTCACTATATCAGGATGTGATGCTCAAAGAATATGGTGTCCCTGAGGGAGCATCCTGAAGTCAGGGCACAGACATTTAATACTGTCCTAGCAATACTGTGACTTCATGCAGTTGGGTGCTGGGTGGAAGAGGGCACTCAGGACCCACCCTTCAGGGATTGTGCGCCCAGAGTCGGTGCAGAGATGTGGGGGAGGAAATTTATCGGCAGACCTGAGGCTTCCTCTTTCCACAGATCATCTAAATTTCCAATAGAAAGGGACTGCAGAAGCAGAAATAGAGTTTCCATTCAGCAGGACCATTGACCAATCTCAAGAAGGCAATGAGAACCGCACACCAAGGGGCAGTTGTGGGCTTCTAGACATCTGAGTGTGGGGAGCTGGTCGCAGGGTGTGTTTTACCAGGTGTGGCATGTAAGAGACACCCTGACCCAGGAACACGAGCTGTGACATCAGGGCACAGATGCACCCAGTCTCCCCCTGTCATTCAAGGAGAAAGCGCAGTGAGGAGACGTCCTGTCAGACTCGTAGCTCAGAGAGAAAGTTCTGTCTGCACAGAGATCGGGCACCTGAGAGAGATATGTGTGCACAACAAGCATTTGTACCTGGGACACCATACGCTCACTGACCATGGTCTCCGTGTCATCGACTTCTCTCAGGTAGGACCCAGTCTTCAGCTATGAATACTCTGCCTCATGAATATGCAAATGAGGTGAGGTGCACTAGGTTAAGTAGGGACCCGTCTATGTCCTCATAGCACCTCACCAGCACGCCTTCCCCCACAGAGGCCCTGACAGCACCACCCTCAGCATGGACTGGAGCTGGAGCATCCTCCTCCTGGTGACAGTGGCAACAGGTAAGAGGATCTCCAGCCCTGGGCTGATGAGGGCACCAGGACCAGTCAGGGCTCTGCACCCACTGCTGTCTCCTCTCCACAGGTGTCCACGCCCAGGGCCAGCTGGTGCAGTCTGGGGCCGAGGTGAGGAAGCCTGGGGCCTCTGTGAAGATCTCCTGCAAGGCTTCCGGATACACCTTCACTGACTACTATATGCACTGGGTGCAGCAGGCACCAGGTCAAGGGCTTGAGTGGATGGGACGGGTTAACCCTAACAGTGGTGGTACAGACTACGCCCAGAAGTTCAAGGGCAGAGTCACCATCACCGCGGACAAGTCCACCAGCACAGCCTACATGGAGCTGAGCAGTCTGAGGCCTGAGGACACGGCCACATATTACTGTGCGAGACACACAGTGTGACGACCCACATCCTGCGAGTGACAGAAACCATGAGGGAGAGAGCAGTTGTGTGGGGCTGAGGAAGGAAGGGAACAGTGTCCTCTGACTTCCTCACACAAAGACAGAAATCTGAGACTATAAGTGACATTCTCATGAGCACACCTGGCATTCAGGTACGCTGTCCCTTCATCCAGGACCTTGCCCGAAGATTCAGGGACAGCGTTTGCTGATTGGTGCTTATCATTTCTCATTGCTTCTGAAGAGGGCACACATGCACCTGCCTGGTCTCTGGACGAGGGGAGTTAGTGTGAGAAGTCTCCTGGACAGACATCCAGGTGTTGGCAGGACCGCATGTGCCCAGAGGCTTGAGCGGGAGGGCCCTGTGGTCTGAACACGTGTACTCCCCGTATTTACATGTTTAAGTACTAACCCCGCAGAGGACAGGGTTAGGAGGAGAGGTCTCTGGGAGGTGCAGGGTGATGAGAGCAGAGTCCCCATGAAGGGGATCAGATCTTTTCTAAATGAGGCCCCAGAGAGCACAGGTGTCTTTTCCCATAGGAGGACATGTGAAGGACACATGAAGGAGAAAGTGGACACTCACCAACAGTGACCCCGCTGCCACATAGACCTTGCGTCTCCACCTCCCAGACTGTGGGTCACACAACAGTGTTGGTCACGTGCCACCCGGGGTGCGGTGTTCTCTTACAGCAGCCGGAACCTCTGACAGGGGTTTCTGTGTCTTTCCCGCTGCTAGAGCGGCTTCTCCTTACATCCTGACTCACGCCCCGTTCTCCACCCCCGCCACGGCCTGAAGGACATCACCTCACATCTCTGGTCGTGTGCCTGTTTCTTCTCCTGGAGTCTGGTCTCCCTCTGCCTGGTTCTGTTGTGGACACTGGTGGCTGTGTTAGGCGTCGCTCCGATTATGCGGAGAAGTTGTTGTATCTCAAGACTTCCAATGGACCTGGAATGACAGAGTGCCTTTCCCATGAACATGCCCAGGTTTCAGGAACGAAGTAGACTTTAGCAGCCCACCAAATATTCACACCCATCGACAGGTTCACTAAAATTAAACACGTTCCCCCACAGCATCGCCCTACTGATAGGGTCTCTGGTTCCTGCGAGGACTGTGGCTCTTGCCTGTGAGTCTCTAAGGAGAAGCCAACTTCATCTGGGCATTATATGAGTCCCTCTAGAGGGTCACTGGGAATATGCCAGTCAGAGACCAGTGGGTGGGGCTGTCCCCACATGTGCTCCTTGCTTCCGGGTCCATAACAAGCCTGTAGATTGATACATGGGACACTGTCATGGCCACCAAAGTGCCCAGGACCCTCACACTTACACGAACACTGCCTTTTATACACATGTCCAGTCTCAAATCTCTGTCAGTAGAATGAAGACATGAAAGCAGGGCCCCTTTGCTGATCAAAGCCAGCATCGGAAGAAGACTCAGCACTGACCTGTGCGAGCCTGGGTCACACCATATGCTGCGTTTCCTATTATAATGCTGAAGATGTAACATGGAGGTCATGTGTGTGCGTGCGATTCCAACTGGACACGTCCCTCTGGTGTGACTGTGGCTGACAGAGCTCTGCCACAGCTAGACGACTACCATACAACTGCGTTTCTCAGTGGACAAGGAAAGTTAGAGGCACAGAGAGTGACACTGAGTTGGGACAGACGCCTGCAATACCCCTGTGACCCTGGTTCTCGTACATGCTCTCCGTTAGCACTAGAAGGCAGCAAATGACACATGCGCTCATACAGGATGGACACCTGCACCTCAATAGGTACGTCCATCTGTCCTGAAGGTGGCCCGGGGAGCATTGGGGTGCAGTGGGGAGCGTTCAAGGCCAGACACATGCGTTCACTCTTACACACATGACCTCTCAACAGCCGCAAGCTCTCAGTGCTCTTCTTTGGCTTCGTTCACCTGTAATGTAGGTAAATGGTATCACATCACATGACTTACGTGCATGAGTAAAATAAAATAAGATGATGGTGATAAGTGTTTAACACATATCACAATAAAAGTTATACATTTCCCAATGGTCTCATTGCCACCACGTGCCCAAACACACCCACACCTGCTCTGGGTCTCTGCCCTCTTTGTGGGTCCTCACCCCAGAGCCCATTATACAGTCAGAGCACATGCAAATAGAACCCCTCTGCTGATAAAAGGCAGCCCAGACCTGAGCCTGCAGCTCTGGGACAGGAGCCCAGCCCCGCGGTTCCCAGGTGTCCCCATTCCGGGATCAGGTCTGAACACGCACGCCACACCATGGCGTCTGGGCTCAGCTGGGTTTTCCTCGTCGCTGTTTTACAAGGTGACTGATGGGAACAAGGGACACTGAGTATGTGAGTGGGTATGAGTAAGGAACAGGGACATATGACAGTTTCTTGACTGATGTGTCTGTGTTCACAGGTGTCCAGTGTGAGGTGCAGCTGGTGGAGTCTGGGGGAGACGTGGTACGTCCCGAGGGGTCTCTGCGACTCTCCTGTGCAGCCTCTGGTTTCACCTTCAGTAGCTACGACATGCACTGGGTCCGCCAAGCTCCGGAGAAGGGGCTGGAGTGGCTCTCATACATTACTACTGGTGGTAGCACATACTATGCTGACTCTGTGAAGGGTCGATTCACCATCTCCAGAGACAACGGCAGGAACACGCTGTATCTGCAAATGAGCAGCCTGAAGGCCGAGGACATGGCCCTGTATTACTGTACTGGAGACACAGTGAGGGGACCTCAGTGTGAGCCCTGACACAAACCTCCCTGAGGGAGCTTGGAAGGGGTATGGCTTGTGCCATCAGGACACCAGGGGGTGCTCAGGCCACACACAGCACAGAACACACAGACCAGCCCAGCAGCAGGTGCAGAGGGAGGTTGAAGGGACTTCCTGCTGGGAGCAGGGACTTCCTCTCAAAGGTCTCAGCTGCCCAAGGGGACCACACTTGTTTCTTCTGTGGCTCTATTTAAAATACTCTCACTAGAGACAACAAAGGAAGAAGTGAACAGTCTTTCGCAGATGACATATGACTGGTGATTAGGGACCTTCCTTCACCACCTTCTGTGTGCCCTGCTTAGTTTACTTACAGAGACGACCTGAGGGCTTCGTCCTCCCTGTGGCTGGGAAATGTTTCCCACAGAGAGAGACAAGCACAGTCCAGGTTCCTGTGTGCTGAGCTCAGGCTCTGCCTCCCACAGTCACACGCTATCCCCACATGGGCCCAACCCTCAGAAGATAGTCCCTAAGGGGTAGGACCACAGGACACTCGTCACTTCCACAGTTCTGAAGTAGGACCTCTGTGTAACCAGAATGAAAGAACACTTTCTATCTCAGAATCAGGTTGGAGATGTCACAGTCGTTGTCCAGCCATTGAATGAGACACAGACACAGGGATTGTGCATTACTCAGAAGTGCACGCTGAGCCCTCGCTGCCACTTCATTCTTAATTTATGACATGGGTCCCCTCCTATGATTCAGCTCTGGGCCCTGGCCTCGCACAGTCTCTCTGCTATTGAGCCTCAGACCCCATCACGGTCGTTACTGTTAAACCTCCCCCATCCGGGAATGCTCCCAGTAAGAGGGCCATTGCAGGCGGTGTGACCAGAGTAGTGAGGGTTCAGACAAGGGACCCCATGTGTTTGGACTTTCTCTCTGGTTCCTGGTCTGTAGAGAAAAGAATAGTTTGAGTTTCTCACAGTCATGGCCTTTTCTTTACTCTGAAGAGCATTTCTCTGCCTAGGCCTTATAGGGTGGCCCAGCACCCCAATCCAATCATACAAGTATTGATCATTGTATCCTATAGGCCATCTTAGCTGTTTAGAACTACTTAGGACACGAGCTTCTCTAATGCACCCACAAAGTTTCCTGGATGACTATGGGCTTCTCTCCTTTATCAAATAGAAAT
>PVKZ01006024.1:0-41811 GCA_004027375.1 Macroglossus sobrinus | reverse complement strand
TGGTGGTTCACTGTGTCCTTTGAGAGCCTCTGGCTGTAATCACCAGCTTTGCCTCTCCTTCCCCTTCAGCGCCTCGTCTCCATGAACATGCCTCTGAACAGCGATGGGACAGTGATGTTCAATGCCACCCTGTTTGCCCTGGTCCGGACAGCCCTAAGGATCAAAACAGAAGGTAAGAATCATGCACAGGCCACTTGAAGAGCCGCTCAGAAAATCAAGCAGACCAACCAGAGGGCAACTCAGCAGACTGCAATGTCCCAGGACCTTGCCATCCTGTACAGCATAAAAATTGTGGTTCAGTGATTACTTCCACCAGCGGACATTAGAGAGGCCTGGTCATGTTTTCTTTGCTTCTTGAATGGCCTCCTTGCCTCTAGCTTAGTTATTTAGAACCTTAGCTTGCCATCAAAACCTAGAAATTATTTTGGGTGATATCTTGAAGACATAGGGTATAGCTCAGAAAGCAGAAAGTGATGAGTGTTACCTGAAGCAGGACCAAGCCCCACCTAAATGGAATGTTATTGGCTGCAAGTGGGCCTCTCAAATGCTCGACTCTCCTTTAAATTAAAAAGACCTGTGTTGGAAAGGGGTCATCGTGGCAAATGGTGACTGTGATCGAGGTCGTCACATACAGTTGGATAGCACAAGATGCCCAGCCAGCCAACAGGTATGGGTTAAGTACTCACCTGTGCTCCCCCAGGAAGGCCATGCTCCCTCGGGACTGTGTCTGCCTAGAGGGACGCCTTCCTCTAGTTTGCACGGTGGCGCCCTAGGGGCTAGCAGCAGCTTTGGCTGAGATAGTCAATTGTCCTTATAATGGATAAGTATTTCTGAACCACTCTGTGGAAAAGGCTATATGAAATATACCTAAGAAAATCCACTTACTGTTCAAGAGCTTCCAGCCTGGGATAGTGTTTTGTAGAATGTGGTCCAAAGACCGCCTGCCTCAGCCTCAACTATTAGAGGTTGTTTAAAATACTAAGTCCCAAGCACCAGCCAAGTCTCCAAATCTGAGTCGCGGAACAGGGCTCAGGGATCTAGCTGCACGTTGAACCAGCTGCATTATGATTCGTACAAGAACGAAGGTTTGAAACCGTCTCATACAATAATCAGAGAAAACACAGAGGAAACAAGTGTATGTGTTCTTTCCCTTCTTATGCTTCAGTCTTAGAGTCTCCATCTGCCACTCATGGCGTTGTCCTTTGGTGCAATGGAAGGTGTGCTGGGCAGGGAGGTGGGAGATCTGAATCTGATACCATGTGTGATAAGTCGTTTATTCTGTCTCTACCTAAGTTTTTCCATTTGTAAAATAAGACAAGGAATGAAAAGATACGTGGGAATTCAGTTCAGCAAATAAATAACCCAGAGAGGTGCCTTCTCTCAGTTGAGGTATTCCAGAAAATAGTAGACACATTTGAAACGAAGGAAAACAAGAAAACAAAAACCAGCCAACGTGATGCGTGTCAAAATAATGAGCTCCTCTTTAAAAAATTAAAATCAGTTCAAATTCTGCTGCTAAACTAAAAAGAAACAAAGGCTAAAGAATATACTCAGTAGCCAGTGCAATAGCTCAATCTGAAGTAAGTATAAGTAAGCCTATTTCTGACACTGAAAGAATCAAACACACATATAATGCGTGCGTGTGTGTGTGTGTGTGTGTGTGTGTGTGTAACTAGCAGAAAAATTGGAAGGACATCTATTAAAGTGTTAACATTGATTATCACTAGTGATGGAATGAGCAGTAACTTTTACCTTCTTCCTTTAGTTACTTTCCAAGTTTTTTACAATGACTATTACGATTACCTCCAGGAAGAAAGATTTTTTCCAAAGGAGAGAAGATATAATGATTCCTAGTAGGAATACGCTTGTGATACTTAAAGCGTGATGGACACTGAGGATATAAATTTTCATTCTATGGAGGAATGAAAAACAGTGATGCACTGAAGCCAGATTCCTCACTGCTGAAAGTGTGCTGTCAGAGCAAACCAAGTCCCAGCAGAAGAATACCAACTGCCGATCACAGTGCAAAAGAAGCTGGTCCAAAATAATCAATACCCATCTCCAGTCTCAAGGAATTAAGTGTTCCAGAGACAAGCCAGACACATGGGAACTACAGTCAAGAATTAAAGAAAACTCTGAACACAAAGACCTTTATCTACTGCACAGCATTGTCCCCTTAGGTCACAACACTGTATTGTATACTTAAAATTCTGTTAGGTGGGTAGATCTCATGTTAAGTGTCCTTACTACAATACAATAAAATTTTTAAAAAAATAGCTACCAAAGGGCCCACAGTGCCAACTCAGGAGCAAACCTTCATCAGAGACAAGTCCTCCCCCAAATGTATTAATTTCTTAAGTCTAGAAGACAAAGTTAAGTTCTTAGAAGCAACTAGAAAGAAATGTGAGAAAGCATCTAAATTTGTGAAGATAAGTCTTCATCAGTCCTTACCCTTCAGACTTCTGAGGGGGGGAAGGAATGGGAGAGAAATTAACGCCTACTTTAGAACACCAGTCCCAAGCCAAACCAACCTTTGGAATGTAGAAGAAAGATATCTTAAAATACCTAAATTAGGTGCGACGCCTGTTTATGAAGTTCCACCGTTTCATAATCACTGTGAGAATAAACTGAGGCTTAAAAACTATGAAAGATTCATTGCCTAGGTCTGCCGTAATCAATTATCACAAACTGGGTGCTTAAAAAGGCAGAAATGTTTTCTCTCACAGTTCAGGAGGCCAGCAGTGTAAATGTGAGGTGTGGGGGTGGGCAGAGGGGCGATCTCTTCCAGAGGCTCTGGGGGATAATCTGTTCCATACCTCTCTTTGCCTCTGGTGGTCACCAACGCCTTGGTGTTCCCTGGCTCAGAGCCATGTCACTCTAGTCTCTGCCTCCACCTTCGTGTGGCCTTATTCCCTATGTGTCTCCCTGTGACTCCTCCTCATCTCACAAGGACACAGTCATATTGGATGTAGGGCCCACCCTGAGTGCAACCACATCTTAACTAACCACATCTACAAAGACTCAGTTTCTACACTGTTCAACCCACCGTAGAAGATAAGCATATTTGGGTGTTATATTAATTTGGGCTCTCGTTGCACATGTCAGGAACCACTGACCACCTTAACAGTGAAGCACCCTCTTCCATAACTAGAAAACCCAGGATCGTCCTCTGGCTTCAGGTCCTGTTTGGCTCCGACGTTCGTACAGGGGACTCCGGAGTCAGTCACTCTCTCCGATGCTGGCTCTGCTTGCCCCTCCCTGCTGGGCTTCCTTCCAGGGAAGACCCTCTAGCACGGCCTCTGAGCCAGGCTCTGACAGTGGGGCTCTGGACCATGTGGCCCCCACAGCGGTGAACAGTCCCACAGGGCGCACCCCACTCTACTGAGCTTCACTCAGTTGCACTGCAAAGATAGCACGTTTTCACCATCACTGAGGCAGGATGCTCCACCAGCAAAAAGACTGAAACTCGCTGGAGGCTCCAAGGAGGTTTAGCATTTTTAGCAATAAAGTATTTTTTAATTAAGGTATGTACATTGTTTTTCTGGACATAATGCTATCTACAAATACAGTATACTGTAAACATAACTCTTGTATGCACTGGGAAACCAAAAAAAAATGTGTGACTCACTTTACCGCAATATTTGCTCTGCTGCGATATTCACTTTATTGTGATATTCGCTTTATTGGTTTCCTATTGCTGCACAACCAATGAGCACAATTTGGGGGCTTAACACAACACTCAGTTATTAGCTCCCAGTTCTATAGGTGAGGAGTTCAGCCATCGAGTAGCTGAGTTCTCTGCCCGGGGTCTTACAGGGCCAAAGTCAGGATCTTGATCAGGATGTGGGTCTTCTGGAGGCTCCAGGGAAGAATCCACTCTTGGCTCATTCAGGTTGTTGGCAAGTTCATTTCTCACGGTTGTAGGGCTGGTTCTCAGCTGGAGACTGCTCAGCCCCTAGAGGCTGCCTGTCTCAGCTCCATTCACAGCAGGAGTGTGTGCCTTCTTCCAGGGCTGGCAGCCATCTCTCTCATGCCTCCTGCTCCCAGCTGGAGAGAACCCTCTACTGTTAGCTTTTGACCCTCTTCACACATTACTTTTTTGTGGTTGGTTGGTTGCTTTTGTTTGGTTTGTTATTTTTTGAGGTACAATTGACACATAACATTATATTAGTTTCAGGTGTGCAACATGATGATTTGATATGTATATATATATTGTAATGATCAACACAATAAGCATAATTAACATCCATCACCACACAGGGTTACACATTCTTCATTGTGATGAGAATTTTTAAGATCTTAGCGTCTTTCAAATATGCAATATGTTACTATTAATTGTAGCCACTGTGTTGTTCATCTCATCCCCAGGATTTATTTATTTTATAACTGGAAGTTTGTACCTGAGAACTCTCTACTTTTAAAGAGCTCATGTGATTAGGTCAGACCCACCCAAATAATCCCCCTATCTTAAGGTCATATGCGCCATATACTATAACTTAACCATGAGGTCAGATCCATCCTATTCACAGTCCCAAGGGTTATGCGGGATGTATACATATCAGTAGTGGAGGGAGATTGGTTGGAGACATCTTAGAATCACACCTACTACATTCCTTTTACAGCTGCAGGTCTCAGCTTTCCTTTTTCATAATTATAAGGCTAGTATCCCAGAGACTGCATGGGATAGCATCTAATTAAGCCTTTTTCAACACTGGAGAAAGGAGACCCAGAGAACGCATGTCTTCTGATATCTGCTTCCATACTGAGGTTGTGCCACCTCCTCCCCACAGGGGGCTCAGCAAAGGGCTTTGCCACAGAGGCCCCCTGCCCCGTGGACATGCTACGCGGGTTTGTGGGGGAGACTGCTCTTCCTTCCAGTCACCCACGTTTCCCTGGTGGCCCAGGGGGGCCTGTGGGAAACAGCATCTATGCAGAGCCCCGGTGCTCTCAGGCAGGTGGCTGTCGAGCTCGGTCCAGCAGCAGCAGTCTTGTCACACTGAGTGCCACCCACAAGGAAAAGTGATGTGTGGGGAGACAGAGTGCCACTGGCTGGCCTGAGCAGCAGCCGGGGAGGAAAGGAAAGGAATGGCATTGGGCAGGGCACAAGAGGGTCAAGGAAGGGAGACAGAGCACGATGCAGAGAGGAGGACAGAGGCGAACAACGGGAAGACTGGGAAGAAAGAAAGTGAAACGATGATTCAGAGCTGTTTGTGGGACACTTTATGCTCGGGGCACGCCCCGTGGGGGGCCCTCCATGGAGCCGATGACCATTTCAGCCTTGCATCTCCTTCCCGTCAGGGAACCTGGAACAGGCCAACGAGGAGTTGAGGGCCATCATCAAGAAGATCTGGAAGCGGACCAGCATGAAGCTGCTGGACCAGGTGGTGCCTCCCGCGGGCGGTAGGTGCTCCCTGATCTCTGCATGCCTGGCACTCGTCTGGGTCTGGGGTCCTCCAGGCCTGCAGGGAGTCTGCTTTCCCCAGACCCTACCCACGGCCCTATGATGAAAAGGGACAAGGCTGCCATACCCTTCACACACTCAGATACAGGCTGTCAGGTTAGACATCCGGCCCTCTTCTGCACTTCGCCGAGGAGGCCAGATGAGGCCCCGTGCTCGGTGCTCAGAGGTCTGGCATCGTCCAAGGAAACTCTGTGAAGCAGAGGGTTCCCCATCAACCACCGCACGGATCGCTCTCGGCATAACAGGGTCTTGAGCCCCCATTTTGGTGGAAATTCTTTTTGTTCTTCCTAGGACGGTATTTCTCGGCCCTATGAAACCCAGTTTCTAATATCCCTACGACTATCCTGAATGAAAATCACTGATAATGTTACCTTCCTACATATATAACTTTTAAAGTATTAATAGAATGATTTGCCTCTAACATAAAAATCTTAAAATAAAATATTTTTTAATATATAAATGCTCAGGCACAACTTTGCCAGAAGTGATGATTAACTGGGGAAATGCTTGCATGCACCCACTTACGATGGATACGTGTGTTTAAAGGAAGTAAAACGATATGGAATATTGTTGACATTTTGTATTTGTCATTTTGAGGAGATAACTGAGTATATCTAAATAACTGTATATACACATGTATTCCCACACCTACATATATGTAGACCAAGCCCGGCAAGTCAGAAACAGGGGTGACTCAGATAACACAAGGAGCTATGCCCTCAGGGATACGGTTTTCCAAAACGGGACCCTCTCTCAGTCAAGTTGAAACAGGACAGTGTCCTTTATCAATTTACACAAAAATTATATTCCCGGAAAATTCGGGATATATTAAAACCGTGCAAAAAATGATATTTGTGCTCGCAGGTAAAACCAAGTTAGGCTTTTAGCTCGGACGCTCATAAGCAGGTTATTCCCCTGCGTGGATGTCTAGCATAAGACTTGAAAGACGTGCAGAGTGCAAAGCTGGGATTTGTTGTACAAAACACACTTGTGCTTTAAGAGACACATCCAGCACTACTTAATGCCAATAGCACCCCTGACAATCACTATGACAACTAAAAAAGTTCCATACATTCCCAAAACACCCCTTTTAAAGGTGACGCCACCCCTGTGGAGAACCGGTTCCCAAAAGTAAGGCAGGTCTGGAGCTAAGCGAAGGGTCACCCAGTGGACCGAGCATCACCTGTCATTTTACATACGATATCTTATTTACTCCTTATAACATTTCTATGAAGTTTGCTCAAGGAATCAAAGTTCTTAGACGCTGAGTGGCTGATCCAAGGCTCCCTCTGAGCACCGAGCAGATTCAGGATTCAGATCCACGTCTGAGGGATACCAGCTCTGAGTTCCTTCCCCTCCCTGACAATCCTGGAAGGCCATCATTGCTGTGGATTTGGCTGTCTTTAGGGGACAACTTGAAGCAGGAGAACTAGCACAAGCCCCTAGATCTGACCCAGCCAGCTGTCCCCGGGCCTCTTGCCCTGTCCTTCACAGAGAGCTAGAAGATGGAGCAAAGGGGCTCCTTATGGGTCATGAAATATTCCCCTTGGAAACTTACTGGCTTCACTACCGTGTATTTCATTCCCAAGACAGGGGCTGATTATGTCATGGGTAACTTGCAGGCCCAGTCAACAGGAACCCAGCTGAGCCACGTGTAAGAAAACCTAACCTGTCCGGTTGGAAGAAATATCCAAATTTAGACAGGTGGAAGATAATCCTTCCACCATCCCATCCTGTTAACCTTTAAGCAGGTTTTTACACAGGAGACTGGTTGATTTATGATGGGCATCTGAAGCTTTGGAATCAAATACAAATTTGTTAGCAATATCAGTCAAGTAAAAAACAACAACAACAAAAAGCAAGATGGAAAGCAATTTTGACAATAGACTATTTCCTCTGTTAAAAAAGGTGAGGGGATAAGAATATGCGTATTTGCAGAAAACATCTGCATAAAGAATCTGAAGGAAAATACTCAAGAAACTAGTAAAAACGATGATCAGTTAGAAGGTGGTCACCTGACAGATGGGCCTAGTTGGGAGAGAGACTTTTCACTATGTAACTTTTTATATATATGTATTTTTCTTTTTGAACCACAAGAATGTACTGTCTCTTCAAAAAATTAAATTAAAAAATTTTTAAACTTTGGATGTTAAAGAAAATGAATGAAGCCTAGCTGAATTCCCCTTGTTCACCTCCCATTCCCTGTCCTCTCTTTGAACGTCTCAGATGATGAGGTCACAGTTGGCAAGTTTTATGCTACTTTCCTGATCCAAGAGTACTTCCGGAAATTCAAGAAGCGCAAAGAACAGGGCCTGGTGGGCAAGCCCTCCCAGAGGAATGCCTTGTCCCTGCAGGTGAGGGGCCAAGAGGGGGCCACAGCCCGGGGAAGGCCTGGTCACCTCCCTCTGACCTCTGGGTCTGGGTCACTCACCAGTGGGCCGGGGGCCAAATCCCTTCATTAGGTGGAAGTGTGAAGGGGGGACATATTCCTTTACCTCTCGTGTGCTTCCCACACACACTGCCTTCCGGGGTCCTGCCTGCTCCACAGCCCCGCTCCAAGCTCTCGGGAGCCCAGCCGCAGCTCCCTGACAGCCCCTCCCCGTCTACCTCTCTCTCGGGTGGGTGAATGGATCCTTCCACTCAGGGGCAGACAGGAGCGGTCCCGAGGCACATGTCCCCGCTGGCACACACGGATATCCTGTCGGAGGCTCTCAGCAGTGCCGAGACACAGGGTCGGGTGGCTAGGCAGGCGTGTGCCAGGGCACTCACAAGCCCCTCTGGGTTCCAGGCTGGCCTGCGCACTCTGCATGACATCGGGCCCGAGATTCGACGAGCCATCTCTGGGGACCTGACAGCTGAGGAGGAGCTGGACAAAGCCATGAAGGAGGCTGTGTCCGCTGCCTCCGAAGATGACATCTTCAGGGTAGGTGGATGCCACGGTAGCACTCTTTTACCTTAACAAAGTTGGCTTTGAAGCAAGCAGGTGGGCTGGTGCTCTGCCAGGAAAATCCAGGGAGGAAGGCTTGAGCCCTGTGGCAGATTCCTAATTCTTTCTTCTCAGCTATTACCTATCTCCCCACCTTTTCCAAGCCCAACTCTATCTCAAGCTAGGGCCCCCAGGACATGGCAGCTCAGAGAGCATCGCTGGCTCTTGGAGGAGGAAGGAGCCATTTCCCTGAGAGAAATGCTTCCAAGCAGAAACGTCTGCATTGGAAGCTGCCAAGTTGTGGCCCGTCAGCCACATCTAATCTGCAGAACTATTTTGTTTGCCGACACTTGAGAATCCAGCACATTTAAATAAAAATCTAGACTCTGACTTCTCTCAAAAAAAAAAAAAAAATCAGCAGATCTGGCAGTGTTGGGCTTGGTTCCCACATGGCAGCAGAGGCCTAGAACCAAGTGGCAATTGTCCTCTTGAAATAGAACGTGTATTCTCCAGGTCACAAAAGTCTCCTCCAGCCTTCCCTTTCCTTTCCTGAATGTGGAGGCTGACCATCCGTTTTAACAGTGAAAGCTAAATGTGACTGGAGTGCTAGGACTCTTACATCCAGCCTTCTTCACTCCTTTGTGGTACCTGCCTAAGCCCAAAGGTATGGAGCTAAACATCCTTTTCTAGCAAGGCAGAAGAATTGTACTGGGGCTGGCCCCATGCCAGGGTTCCTGGGCTGTAGGAACACCAGGAGTTGAGATGAGCCCATTCTGCCTGTAGCTGTCCTGTCCTCACCATCCTCATTCTCATTACTGTGAAATGTTCCTTACTGAATGGCCTCAGGGACACAACACCATGTTAATACCGCCTACCCCCAACGAGACCCTGTAGACCAACCTTGCAAACAGCTACTAGCCCAACTTGCCCAAGACAAGGAAAGAGTACTGGCCACGAACACTGGTTCCCGAGCTGAATTTTCTTAGACCCTCCTAGGGGAAGGGAGACCATAATATAATTGATGTACTCAATTCGCCATCCTTATTTTCAAAACTGTTGGACCAACACAGATTCGAGCCCTGTGAGTCAGCTGGATTTCCATTTTTTTTAAATCTCGTTAGAATCTTCTGGTCCCTTTCCCCACCCCTCAGACCTCATGGTGCCAAAACAAGCCGCTGGCTGTCATTAAGGACAGACTGGTCCTCAGTCTCAACCCCAGGCCTCAGAAGGGTCCTTAGAAACTTCCAGGGCAGCAGCCTCCCAGGCTGACTGGTTCCCGTGGGACGTCCTGGCCCTCACCATTCCCCCAGCCCTCCCAGAGGGGACTGTCTGGGTCCCTGCCACTTAAGCTGCCAGGCCACTTGGACAAAGACTTCCTCGTCTGCCACGTGCTGCCCAGCGTGGCTGTGCTCTCTGGAGGGCGGAGGAGGAGAGGTGGCCGAGGGGCGTGCCCCTCCACCCACCCCTGCCCTCTCGCCTGCAGAGGGCCGGCGGCCTGTTTGGCAACCACGTCGTCAGCTACTACCAAAGCGACGGCCGGAGCGCCTTCCCCCAGACCTTCACGGCCCAGCGCCCGCTGCACATCAACAAGGCGGGTAACAGCCAAGGCGACACCGAGTCGCCATCCCACGAGAAACTGGTGGACTCCACCTTCACCCCCAGCAGCTACTCATCCACCGGCTCCAACGCCAACATCAACAACGCCAACAACACCGCCCTGGTCCGCTCCCCGCGCCCCGCCGGCTCCCCGGGCGCAGCCGGCACCACGTCTCCCGCTGTCCGGGTGCAGGAGGCGGCGTGGAAGCTCAGCTCCAGGAGGTAAGCAGGAGGGTGGGCATGCGGGGCCCTGCTCACAGGCCTCACAGGGAGGGGCATTTTGGTGGCAGGGGGCTCTCTGCTGCAGCCCTTGCATTGTGCCACAGCCTAGGGTCCTTCCTGGTAGTCGTGACTATCCCTCCTCCTGCTTGCTGACTGGCTCTTTCCTTCCTGTGCTCTGCTCCCTGGTGCTCTGGGATGCATCGCTCTGATGTGCTGGGATGGTAGGTGCCTGCCGCTGCCATGCTCTGGGCCTCGGGAAGCACAGCCTGGGCCTAGAGGGTCTGCCTGTTTGCAGCGACAGCTCTGGGCTCCCCAGGCCAGGTGGGAGAGGACACGCCACTGAATCTTGCCACTTGACCCTTCGCTGAGCTGCTCTTCCAGAGCAAGACAGCCACCCCCAGCAGGACGGCAGACCCCCAATGTGCCAGGCTCTTGGGCACATCTCTTTTCCTGCCCTTGAGCTCATCAAATTATCAAGAAGTGCAAGTGTCTTTCTAAATCCCTAAACAGGTGTCCTAAAGCTACTTTCATTCAAGGAGCCAGCACACCTGTCCCACTGGTTTTGGCTTCCTTCATGGTACCCAATTTCAAGTGGTCATATGTAAGTCCACATGGCCTGGACGTTTAACAGTGTCCGATGACAGACAAGTCGAACTGGCCATCTGTCTACCTCATTCTCTGGAAGGCTGGCTCGTTAAACCACCCAAAAGCAGTGTCGGGTGAGTCTCGAGACTCAAAAGTCACATGTTGATGCCTTATATGGGCAGAGCAATGTGCTCAGCCCTGGATTTTGTATGCCGATCAGAAAGACTGGCTTTGCACAGAGGAATATAAAGTTCAAGTTAAAGTTCTGCAACCCTCTTATCCTTCTACAGCCTTCGGGGACTCAGGCCTAGTATTACCTTCTCCCTGCTCCCCGTATCAAAACGCTTCTTAAGGAAGGCTCGTTTTGTTCATCATTAGCTCCTCAACATAAACGAATACCTCCCTCAAAGGGAGTTTTCGTATTAAACTTCGTTCCGTATTAAATAAAGGGAGGTGATCATTCTAGAGAGGAGGTCAGGAGAGACAGAGGGAGATTTCTTCCTGTCTCACAGATGCATCTGCCAGTGAAACTGGACACATGCAAAGCACCTACCCCATGCCTAGCATAGAGTAAGAGCTCGAAACGTCGGCTCCCCCACTTCCCAGTTGTTAAAACCAACACTCAAGGTGAAGAGGAACCACTTAACCGAAGTTCCAGCTCTGAGACCGTGTCCTTCGTGTCACAGCTCGAGGCTAAGTGCGGTAGCTCCAGCACTGGCCTTGCTTTTGCGGGGGACAGGCCAGCACAGCTAGCACACCATGGCCCCCGAGAAGCGGTGTTGCCTGCCTGCCGCCATTCTGTGCCCGGCCAAAGCTCCTTCCACATTCCTCTCTTCCCACCCCATCAAAAGCCTTTGGCAACTCATCTGTCCTTCAGACTGTGGCGTGGACAGCCATCTGTTAGGGCCTCCCCACGAAAACTGCCCTCACTCTTCCTAGTGGCTCTCACACTAGTGTAAAAGTTTAAGTGGGGGCACTGATCCAGCACTTGGCTTTGAGAGGGTGAACTGGGATATTTCCCTGATGCCCTCATGGATCTGAAGATAAAGTGGCCCCCAGCGCTCGGGACCTCGAGGGAGAATGCTGGAGAAAAATGCCAAGCCAGATGCAGACAGGAAAAGGAAGAGCATCTCGACCAGAGCTAAAGCAGACATGACCAAATGAGCGGAAGACTGTGTCCCAGAAAGAGAGCAGTGTAATTCAAGGCACATTCTGATGTGGGAGGGTCTTGAACTCAGCAGGAACTCATGTTCGGGGGGACTCAGGCTCGGCATGGATTCAGGCTCAGCAGGGGCCCTGGCTCAGGAGAGAATCAGGCTGCACAGAGACTCAGGCTCACTCTCCTCTGCTCCGAAGAACAAACCCCTCTATGTGAGGTTTCTTCTCTTTGCCTTCATTCAGTCTGGAGAACCAATGTCAGACTCAAAGACATGTCAAAATATGACACCAGGACCTTCTCAGCTCTGCCCAACAAATGCCCAAAGGCCCAGCCGTCTGTAATAGAGGGAAGGGGCAGCCCTCACCCTGGCCCACTCTGCCCTGTGTAGTGCAGCCCAGGACCCTTCTTGAAAAGCTGATCTTTTCTACCTTTCAAAGCACCATCTCATGTGTTGCTTCATTTGTTACTCACAAGCCTCTGTGTCAGGCAGGACATACGTTATCCAATTTTATTGATGGGGCTCCTGGGGCATGGCGTGGGCTAAGTCGCTTATGCCAGAGAGTAATTGGGTAGAGCCAGAACTCGGGTCTCCCCGGATCCTAACTCAGAGGTCCTTTCCTCACATAGAATCCTAACCCCCATCCTAATGCTTCTATGGCTCCGCAGCTTCCCCTGTGACTGCAGGAGGAGATGGAGGCTGTGTGTGCGCACGCGTGTGCAAACATGTGTGCACGCGTGCGTGATGCTGTGCTTGCTGAGGTAAGGCGGTGGCAGGGGGACTGGCGGGGTCTGATCTCTTTCCTCCATCTTTAGGTGTCACTCCCGAGAGAGCCAGATAGCCATGGTGTGTCAGGAGGTCTCCCAAGAACAGACCTACGACGTGAAGATGAGTGACGACACCGAGTACTGCAGCGAGCCCAGCCTGATCGTCACGGAGATGTGAGCCCTGCCGCCTGCCACCCGGGGCCCACCCGCGTGTAGGGAAGGGTCTGGGTGGAGGGCAGGTCCCGGGATCTCTCCTCTGGGAATGATCTGGGAGAAGGAGGAGATCACTTATGGGGATCTGTCACCTCATTAGGGAAACACAAGCCCCTGACCCACACAGACAGACACACACAATGCCCTGGTTAGCTTGGCCCTTCCCTCCGATACAGTGCTTTCATTAAAACTTCTAAACATTGTTTCTCAACTGTTTTAACCACAGCCAACCAATAAATACATTTTATAGTGCGACTCAGTTACACATATACATATATTGACATGTAAACAAACGTTCGGGGAACTATTTATAATAGAGCTACCCAGCAGAGGGCGCAGGTAGCAAACGGTGGCCGAGATTTTTGTCAGTGCTGTAATTTTTTAAGAGAAGTGTTTTTTTAACTGCAGATCTAGACCCATTAGAGGGTTGTAATATTTAGTCAGTTACGACCAGCACTTCTTAAATGAAGTATAGCATAGCATAGTACAGAGTGACATAGGTTAGGATAGAACAAGATATAAAACAGCGTATACAATGTCACAGAAGTACCATTTTGTGAAATGTTTGCCAATACAGTATGTATGTACTGAGTCCTATAAAATGTATTTATAACCGTGGGTTGCATTCAAAAAGTTTAAGGTGCACTGTTTTAGAAGCTCTCTTGAAAGCACTGTATAGTATGAAAGGGCCAGCCCTCTAGGCTTTCGATTTTTAGAGAATGCAAATTAATACATGGCCCCGTACCCAAGAAGTCAGGAAAAGCGTGTGCTTCAATCCACTGTGGCTCTTACTGAGTGGCTGGTGCATCTTGGCACTCGGCTAGATCATGAATAAAACTGGCCTCAGCACTCGAGAAGGTTTTGCAAATAGTTAGACAACTCAGAGAATCTTAGAAGAGGAAGATAATATGTAGATGTTCTGACTCTTGCCCTCAGTGTGGTACGACCATGAGTGGTACAGGCATTCAGAGAAGGACAAGGTCCAGGTGACCGTAACAAACGTGGGGCATGGACCCTCAAGCACGGGTATGGTTTACTTAAGAAGAAAATACAATCCAGAGAGCGCACCAAGCTGAAATGAGAGGAAAGGCTTGGGGGTTTTCGTCTAGAAACTTTCCCGAACATCTCCAAACTCTAGAGGTCAGTGTGCTCGGAGCGGAAAGGCAGCACAGACTCTGCCCTCCACGTGTGTGGAGTCAGTCACCTGAGGAACAGAGTCAGTGGCCTCGTCTGTAAAAGGAAGGGGTCGGAATGCAACTTTGAAGGGACAGCTGTGCCCACCATGCACGGTGAAATCAACTTAGTGGACCGCAGCAGACATTTGTTAAAGAAATAGAACAAACTAAAGTAGGGTAGAAACTATCAGAGTGCAACACATGCGATAGAGGTAAGTATTGTTCAAGACGTTTAGTTCAGCGGGGTGTGTCAACACACACTGGAACTGTGCAAAATATGGTGCTTACCGAATCCACATCAAAAAGGCCTAGAAGCCGTGGACTTGATTTCACTAAGGTCCCTGACAGCTGGATTCCCTGACTGGGTGACCGTGTGGCGTTGTAGGCAGCTGCTGTGTGTCCTCGATGGTGAAGGGTTGGGCAGGCCAGGGAGAAATGGGAGGGTGGGGACAAGTTTGGGTGAAGTTGGGAGTAGTCGTGGTAAGTAGCATCGGCACATGTAACGGAAGAGCTGAGGCCATTCCTGAAAAGAGCTTCGTGGGCCTACAATTTTTTCCCAGCGTTCTCAGCAGTTTGATCAAGCGTGCCTTCACCGCCTCTGGTCAGAGACGCCAGGCTCGGGTGGTCAGGCTGAGTGTGTGTGAGGGCCCAGAAATCACCCGTGAGAGCAGGGCCGCATTTCCTGGGGAGGCAATTTCCTGCTGCCCCTCCCCAGACCTTCATGAGCGCACAATGCGGGGGTTCCCTTCCCTGAGGGGAAAAGCCAGCTTCCTTCTGGGATGGCAGATGCCCCTGTGGGGGGCACCGCGCAGCCTCCAGGAACAAGCCCTGAGAGTTCTCTGTTCCAGGCTCTCCTATCAGGATGATGAAAACCGACAACTGACGCCCCCCGAGGAGGACAAGAGGGACGTCCGGCAATCTCCAAAGAGGGGTTTCCTCCGCTCGTCCTCCCTAGGTAAGTGCTCACACCCCTTCTCAGCTCTGGCCAGCCAGGGGGCACCCCAAGATAAGTGGTCAGGCACTCATCGGTAACAAGAACCATGATCCCGGGCTCAGACAGTCCCCTTGCAGTGGGCCGGGCAGACTTCCAAAGCGAGGAGGAGGAAATCCAGGGGCTAGGCTTGCTGGGATAGGACTTGGACATGGGCTACATGGTGTATGTCAGAGAAAGCCAAAGGGTAACGAGGAGGTTTACTGGGGCTGCTAACACTGCCCCGCTCCCCCTCCCTGGGTATGAGCTGTCACGGACCCCTGTCCTGTCTTCCTGCCCTGATCCCAGTTCTTTGGCTGGCTTTTCAGGTCGAAGGGCCTCCTTCCACCTGGAATGTCTGAAGCGACAGAAGAATCAAGGGGGAGACGTCTCTCAGAAGACAGTTCTACCCTTGCATCTGGTCCATCATCAGGTAGCCCACATTTTGGACAGGCCACTGGCCGCCACCTAGTAAACTAGACAGAATCCCCCAGATACCAGCCTTCCCTGTCTCAGACCACTGCTGTCCCCACGCCCGGCTCTAACAGCCCCGAAGGAGGGAGCTTTCCCTATACAGGTGAGAGCTTGACAGGGTCTGTCCTTTCCCAAGGTGGAGACCTAGGAAATGCCGGTGAGCAGGAGCTCCTCCCGAGGCCCTGGGGGACCAGCCTCTCTGGGACTCCTGAACTTTCTTCTTACAGTGGCACAGATGTCCCTCCCCAGATGGCCTCTCCCACAGGACACTCATGCAGATGTGGTCATACCTAGAGTTTGCAAGACATCTGGAAACTTAGCTGCACAACAGTTCATCCAGTGAAATACAGAAATGATCAAAGAACCCACCAGCCACATGGTCAGGAGCAGGGAGTGATATCCAAGGAAAATGGGTCCAGGGAGATTGGACAATGGACCTTTCTCTTGCTTGGCCCTGTTGACTCTGAGATAGTGAAATCCAAAATATAGCACCAAATATGTGCTTAGTATCTCAGAACTAATGGAAACTTCAAAGAATTATCTAAGACCAGTCTCTTACCTCCAGACAAATTAGGGTCTATGCTTTCAATGATTTTTTAATTAAAGGCATTCAAATGCCAATCAAAGTTTATCACCAGCATAAGATGGCCAGTGTGACTTGGCTAAGTCGATATTATTTCGGCTTAAAGAAATGCACCATTTTGCTCAAATGCCTGTGTGGCACGACCTACATCCGTATGATCTCTAGGGACCCAGGCCGGGGATCCTCAAGAGCAGTGGCCAAGAGCGGCTGGCGGGCTGGGGCGACACTGTATGTGCTATTTTTTAAAACTTCTGGAAGGTAATTTCACTCATCTGTTCATATCCTTCTGGAAGGAAAGAAATTCCTCTTTATTTACATTTTCCCTTCATGCCTTTCTGCTGCCCTCCTATCCTCATAGCAGTGTTCCCCTTCTCTCTGCCTCCGGGGCTGGGCTTTCCCACTATGCTGTGTCACTGTCCTGTGACACATCACATCAGACCATGACCTACACTCAGGACACTGAAGCTCAGTGCGGGCAGAGGACACAACTGTGTAAATAGTTCAATCGCAATCCAGAGTAAGATTTAAACAATGGTTCAAAAACAAGGTGAGCTAGCGATTGGCAAGACGCTGTTAGTGGCTTGATTAATCGTAAAAATTCAAACATCAAGTGCTGGTTTTCTCTAGCTCTGTGACGCACAGTCTGCTTCTTCGCAGACCTTACTTCACCTGAACCTCACATCAAGGCAGGTGAATAGCAGGCACTCGTGCTCTGGTTTTCCAGATGATACAGGTATCATCCTCTCCAGTCTTCTGCTGAGAAAGAAACCCAAAGCGAGAGAAGTCACATCTCGTAGGTGATAGGGACAGTGCTAAGAGCAGATGATCTTGATCCCACTGGGTCACAGCTTTCTGAATTTAGGGGCGAAAGAGATCACCTCAGACTAAGATGATCACAAAACACGTTTTAGGATGGGCAAAACTTACACTGGGTCTCGCTGAGGTAAGGTTCGGATGGGTGAAAATGGGGGTGGAATGCGTTCCAGGCAGGTGGAGCCGGCTGGAGACAAGAGCTGCTCAGAAGGCAGATGCCTGCCTCTCTGGAGCCTGACCATTCTCAGTGACTCGTTCCCCTTGTGTGTCCGCAGGCACTGGCCGTGGCAGGCCTGAGCCCACTCCTCCAGAGAAGCCATTCCCCCACCACGTTCCGCAGACCATGTGCCACCCCTCCGGCCACGCCAGGCAACCGAGGCTGGCCTCCAAAGCCCATCCCCACCCTGCGGCTAGAAGGCGCCGAGTCCAGCGAGAATCTCAACAGCAGCTTCCCATCCATCCACTGCAGCTCCTGGTCTGGGGAGCCCACGCCCTGTGGGGGGGCCCCCGGTGCCCCCCGGAAAGCCCGGCCCGTGTCCCTCACTGTGCCCAGCCAGGCCGGGGCCTGGGGCAGGCAGTTCCATGGCAGTGCCAGCAGTCTGGTGGAAGCGGTAAGTGACCCCCATGCTGCACATCAGACAGCAGAAGGAAAGGCTGGAGACGGCAGGGGAACTTTGCATGGAGAATAGCGAGAGGAATACCTGGTTCTCTCCCAGGTGGATTGGGTACCACGTCTCTTTGCCAGAAAGACCCTCGGGTCTGCCCGGGTCAGAGCACCTCCTACGATCCTGGCACCACACCTTAGGGAACGTTTAGCAATTGGAACAATCTCAAAGGAGGACGACCAGGTTGGCAAGGTCCCTAGAAGCCATTTCATGCGAGAACCGGTCAAGGGAATTCGGAGTGACCCCGAGAGGAGGTCACTTCAGAGGCGGCGATGTTCATCTCAGACCTGTAGGGCTCTCTTATCCCGGGCGCGTCTTGAATGCAGGGCTGGAGCAACTATGGCAGCCTGATAGGCAGGCAGGTTTTAGCGCACATGCAGAGACCCCTTCTGAAAGGGCTTTTCCAAAATGAGGGGCTTGCCTGTAAGGGAGTCACTTGACGTGTGCGAGCAGAGACGATGCCTGTCCAGACATCAGACAGAAGTAAACCAGATGACTTCTCAGGTCTCTTCTAACTCTAAAACGCTGTACCTCACGTGGCCTTGTTTATCAACATATCCCCACTGAGCACCTGCCACGTGCAGGGTCAGCCCTAGGAGAGAGTCACTGCCGAGGAGCAGCATCTCTGCTTTCATGAGCTCACACTGTGGTGAGGAAAGACAGATGATAAATAAATATGTGTCTGACACGTTAGGAAGGGGTGGGAGCTCTGAAGAAAAATTAGGCAGGACAAAGGGTAAAAGGGGCCGTAGGACAAACAGAACTGGGAGAAAAGTGTTCCAGGTTTCACTCTGCCGCTTCCCCTGACCCCCAACTCAGTGGCTGCTCTCCCCGAAACCAGTCACTAAAGCGACCCCCATGGAGGGTGAAACTCCAGGATCACCTGCTGGCCCTTTCTGAGCAGAAGTTGAAGCAGAGGCTGGTGCAAGTGTGGTGTTTGCACACATCATACTCTAGGATCCACACCTGCAGACAGGCAGCCAGCTGGCAATGGGCAGTGGGCACAGGCTAACAGTTTCACCAAAGGAGAATGAAGGTTTCTTGGAAAGAATAACATGGGAGGCATCTAGGGGTGCCATGGGAGGGAAAAGACAAGGGCAGGCGAAGTTCTACCTGAGGCCCCTCCGTGAGCCAAGTTTTCGGGTATTTGATAACAGTTTTCGAGTCCCCTAGCCAAAAGGTGTCTCCTCTGACCTTCCCATGCTGAATTCTTCTGGGCGATGCTCTATCTCCACTCCTTTCCCCTGAGCACGCACGCACGTGCACACACGCGCACACACGCGCACACCTGCAGTTACCATTCACAAGTCCCTTGCTCTAGCCCCAAAGAGAAGAGTCGAGTGCGGGAATAATAACGTTCCTCTTTGGTTCTTCTTCATGGCCCTCCCCCACTTCAGGTCTTGATTTCAGAAGGACTGGGGCAGTTTGCTCAAGATCCCAAATTCATCGAAGTCACAACCCAGGAGCTGGCTGATGCCTGCGACATGACCATAGAGGAGATGGAGAGTGCTGCTGACAACATCCTCAGTGGGGGCACCCAGCAGAGCCCCAACGGCACCCTGTTACCTTTTGCTAACTGCAGGGACCCGGGGCAGGACAGAGCAGGGGTGGAAGAGGACGAGCCCTGTGGGCCCCCACAGGAGTGTCGAAGGGGCGAGGAGGAGCTGCAGGACAGCCGAGCCTATGTCAGCGGCCTGTAGCAGCTGGGGCTGGGAGACGCTGGGTTTTTTTATTTGTTTCACTGTTCCTAAAGGGTTCGTTTCAGAAGTGCCTCACTGTTCTCGTGACCTGGAGTTAACCGGAACAGCGTCTTCATTCATTTCGTTGGGACAAGACGCAGAGTTGGGTGGTGTGGAGAGTCAGCCTTTTGGGAAGGGGGCGAGAAAAGCAGCAACCCCAGTTTGTGTCCATGGAGGTAGAGTGGTGAGGAGGAGGTGGAAGGCCCGGGGAGGGAGTGCGAGAGAAGGCCACGGCCCTCCCTCCCAGTTTTATTTCAGGCACTGCGCCAGGAACCAGCAGCCGCCTCGGGCACAAAAGAGACCCTCAGCTTCCCGCGGTAGCCTTCACCGAAAGGACCTTTGTCAAACGGGTGTCTTTCAACTTTGCTTGTAAAAAAAAATCATTTTGCACATATTCTGTACGAGCCTCACTGTCCCCATAGAGCCAGGGCCCTGTGAATTGGCAGAAGGACGTGGGCATGACTTCTCGAGGCCCCAGACTCACCCCAGAGGGGAAGGAGGAATCAGGAAGAGGCGGCAGCAGCCCGGGAGCCAGGAGGGAGGAAGGGCTGTTGCCCTGCAGCTTTGCCCAGAGGCCCGGCCCACCACCCATCTGCAGGGCCACAGAGCCCAGCCTTCCAGCCCAGGGGTGGCTAGCCTCCAGGATGGGGGAGTGGCACTGCCCACCAGGAAGGGTCAGCCAGTTCTTGACACAACCAGGTGGTGCTGAGCTTCTGCTGGGCACGCTTTTGTTCTGTGGTTTGACATTTTTCTTGACAGCATGTTGCAGTTCTCATTTTTTTGGTTTTTCGTTTCTTTTGAATTTTATTTTTCCACGGGGAGGGGAGGAAGAAAGTGTTTACAAAGTTCTGTAGCCACCCACCTTGTTTTCACTCTTGCAAATGTAAATCAGGTTTGGTTTGAACGGTTATATTTAAACGGGCGTGGTTTCCTTCTTCTCCAAGGGTTCCATAGAGCCACTATAGGAGAGCTTTACCAACCATTGTGTATGCCCAATAATTTGTTATAATTTCTGTAGGTATTAGAAAAAAATGTTTTGGTTTAGTTTTATAATTTAAAGGTAATCAGCAATGCACTTGCTATGGTCTTGCACAACTCGGTGACTGAGCTGGGCTCTTTGAATGCTGGGCATATGGGTGGGTTCCAGAGAGAGTAAGAGTGTGGGAGAGTCTCTGCGAGTGCGTGTGTCATGGGTGTACTGGGCTGTCTGTGTGCATATGTCATACGTGTGTGTGTGTGTGTGTGTGTGTGCACCCACTCAGTGCACCCAGGCGCTGAAGGAGTACGCAGCTCCCTGCTTCTGGATTAACTGGGGGAGTTCTGAATCTGGGGCTATTTGAAAGCAAAAACAAAGCGCCATCTCTGCTTCTGAAATGGGAATCAGTAACTCCTTGCATTTTCTGTCCCACAAGATATGCAAAAACAATGCAATAATATTCATTTTAAAAATACAATTGTGAGTCTTGTTGGCATTAAAACTGTATTTTAAAAACACAGAAATTTAAGGGAAAAGCTCAAGAAGGCATTTTGCTTCGATATATTCCGTGTAATGTTTTATTGCATTGATGATGTTTCTGTTGAAGAAACCGTTATACTTGAATTCAGGTCAGTTTCAGTATTTTACAAATATTTTTTTAAAACTGAATTGCAATTGTGCCAAGCGAATATAATGAATTGAATTAAGTTTGTTTTTGAATTCACTTCTTGTATATTTTGCTGCATGTGAGTAAATCATTTTGTATTTGGAGTGTGACCAGCTTTACCTTTGAACTCTTAAGTGCTTTTCTATATGTGGTTGGGGGAGAGGGAATGATTTTTCTTTTAATTTGTTCAGTGAGCAAGATATCACCAATGTAAATCATTATCCTGCTATTCACCAACAGGTTTGGACATTACTGTTTTGCATATCTTGTGTTTGCTTCCGTTTCCCTCCATTTTTCCAAAACTATATGATAGGTATGTTTGTACTACATCTTGCTTTGAGAGGCCAGGACATATCTCATTCCAGTCTTCCCTCTGTCTACTCTGCACCAGTTCTCTGACTGGGAATTTCTCTAGGAACAGCCCTTCACTGTGAGGGGTTGTGAGATATTCTGACCAACCTCTCTCCTCACAGGGCCGGCATGGGCATACCCCAAGGGAGAGGAGAGGTGGCTGACTTTTCTCTTCATTCCCATAGCACAAACGTTGCTCAGTGGTTTCTCAGGAAAGTGTACACTGATTAAGAAGATGGGATTAGAGTTAGGCCGATGGGAGGGAAAGGGAATCCTTATTCTGGCAACTGCTCTACCCAAACTCAGACAGCCAGGGTTAGAAAAAGGCAACCAGGTAATATCCGTGTCCATCCAAAGGTCAACTCTGTCTCGTTCACCTCTCTCACTTCTCTTCACTCTGGACCAGGATTTCCTCCAGACCTCCTTTAGTGTATGTGTCAGCCAAGGAGAGAACCAGGACAAGAAAGGGAGCATCAGGAGTTCACGGGCATGGTGGAACCAGAGACTTTGTGGGAGCTTCTTTGAGGCCAGTTTGCATCTACCTAGAACATCACCCTATTGATGCTGTTTCTTTCGCATACATGTCAACAATGATGGCTGAAAAGGGACTGATTTGGGGAACACAGGACCCAACCAACCATCCGTCCAGAATTTACCCATTGAGTCTTCCAGTCCAGTGTTCTCATGGCCCTTAGCACTTATTTAAAAAGCAACCTAGACATTTAAATCGGGGACTACTCTAGAAACAGAAGAGCTTCTTCCTGTTTCTCCAAGCCCAACCCATCCAGGCTTTCTTCATTCTTTTACAGTGCTATCAAGGTCTTCTAAAATGTAGATGTCCCTCTTTGTCCACTTTCCCCAAATGCCAGACACTGTGCTGCTAAGATTTTAGTTATGATGGAGAGTGGAGCCCATTTGAATTGATATCTGGTTCTTGCTATACATTTGACCCCCAGACAAAATCTGGAAATTTAATTGACCACACACATGCACATACACACCCGCACACACTCAACCTTTCCAAGCTGCATTCTGCTTTAGTTTCGGACTTTTCATCTGCATCACCAAACCTCATGGGCTGATGGCTGCTCCTGGAGCCCTGCCTGAGTATATGGCCACGTCACCCGTCACTACTCACACCCACAGGCTCCCTTCTCCTTTACGGTCAACTCTGTCGCAGCCAGCTGATCTTCCTCCCTGCCCAATGAGAACAGCGTCAGCAGCGACAAGGGCGCTCTTTCCTATGCTGCTGTGAAGGAAAGGAGCTTCAGTCAGGAGTTTCCTGTCTAGGGTCTTTCTAGCGGCCTGACCTCACGCCCGCTAGTGTAAGATTGACATGTGATACCTGTCACGATCACAGACCGGTAAAATCATTCATGGAATCAATTAACTAAATGATGTTTACTCTCCACCTAAAGTAGAACTGTCACCCATGACCTTGTGAAACATGACGGTCAAATCGGAAAACCCTTTGGTGGCAGGTGGCAGGTGGCAGGAGAAAAGCAGTCAGTGCAGAGGACCAAAAGGACTTGAAGAAGTACCGCTTTAGGTCTGGAGGTTGGTAAGCTTGATTTTGTTATCTTCTGACTAGCCTGGTCTTTTCCATTTCCACAAATTGATCTTTTAATAATTATTCATGTGCATGGCTACATTAAGCAGAAAGATTTTCAGCTGTCTCCATTCTGCCTGTTTCTAGAAGGTTCTATTTTGTCTTTAGGTAAAAAGAAGAAACTTTTTTCCTAGATTTGTCTTGATTCATGGATTTTTAACTGTTTCAGAGGCTGTTAGTTATTATAGTCCCTTCCTTGGCTTTCAAGTCTGATAGGCATCTCTCTGACTGGAAAATTCACGGGCAAAGAAATAAGGCTTCCTTATTCTGTTTTTTATCCTCCTCTGGGACCCTGCTTTCAAATTTCAGGGGCTTTTTTGGAGCGAAGCTGCCTATCACTGCCTCACTGCCATCTCCTTCCAGAACTCCTCCTTATCATGCAGCTGAAGATAGTAAGGCAACCACAGGAAAAGTATATCTTCCAATGCTAAAGTAATATCTTTCTGAGGAATAAGAGCACCCTGAAAATGAGGAGTCTGGAAGTCATCAAAAGGATGATGGTTGTTTGTGGAGGCCAGTTGATACATGCTCAACACTCCCAACGGCCAAGAGATAAAACAAGAATGTGGATTAGGCATAACAGACAACCCCAGCACTCAGTGTTTTAGCCTCATCAAACCAGAATTATAAGTATTGCTAAGGAGGATCGTGGCCTCTCTATCCCTAGAGGCCCCGAAGAATAGAACTATCATCATCTGAGAGTTAGAAACAGTTCAGCAGAGACCAAGAGAAGGGCAATTCGGTTTCTAGGGGACCTCTTTAAGCTCCGGGTTAACAAAAAGCTTGCTGTTAGAGTCCAGACTGTTTTTGAAGATGTGACTCTGCTCCGGGAAAAGTGTAAGCACAAAGAGCTGGAACGGAAATGGGGGCAAAGAGGGCTTGTTTTGACTGCCTATATGTTCCCATTTTGTGGGAAGAAATGTCCAGTTCAATCACCCACATGGCCAGTACAGTGGAAAGGCTGATGCCGTGGGGATCTACTTGGAAGAAAAGAAAAATAGACTACTGACTGACATTGTCTTCCCAACCAAATCAACATTTCTAGCGGGATGTTGGGTGTCTGATGCTCTGTCTTTCCTCTCTACTGATGGCCCCGCCCCTGTATCATCCAGCATGCCACCTGAAACAGGCCCCAGTCAAAAGGCAGGAGATGGAGCCCTAACCTCATTCATGACAAAGCTCTCAGTCACCAGTGCCCAAGTCCTCCGGCAGTACACCTGAGGAAACATGGGAAGGAAGTGTCCTACAGCTGTCAGGGGTGGAGCCTCTGTCCCCTTCCCCAAGCAGCTCTCTATTCCAGCTTCCTGCCCTGAGTCCCCCGTTTTTTCTCCTCCCCAACCCCCAGTCTAGTGAGAGAGACAGAGAAGTGAAAGGCATTCCATGTGCAGATTCTTACATAGTTTCTTGGTGAAGCCATTTCTGCTTTTAACTTTATGCATGTATGTATGTATGTATGTATGTATGTATGTATGTATTTTCCAAAGCAACAAAACATTACTTTGTAGAGCCAGATACCAATATAACAGGGGAATGGGTTTCTGCCAGATTTTTACATTGTTGGGGAGACACTTGAACACCACACACGCATACACACATTCACACACATAGTCACAGTCACACATACATTCACACACACTCTCTCTCACACACACACACACACACACACACACGTATCTTTAACAGACAAGCAATTGGTGCTGGAGTTGAGCTCCAGACAAATGACTTTGTCTTCTCCCAGGAGGCAGAGCACTACATAGAAACAGGGAGAGGATCCGAGTAGCCATCTGAACCTGTTATTACTAGGAATTAAGTATAATCTATCTACATTGAGAAAATACTATTTCTCCTAAAATCAAGGCATTTTCCCTCACATAATTTTAAGAGGTTTTGTCCACAGCAGATGTGATAGTAAAGACCCTCAGGCTTTCCGGTATATTAGAAAAGCCATTTAATCCATCTCTGGAAATGGAATTAGAGATTACAGTGGCATAGTTTAATAAATCAATTCACCACAGAAAGCAGAGTCAGTGTTGGGATCGTTCGTGAAAATTCCCTAAGTCTCTACTAAATTAAGAAAGACAAGACAAAGACTAGGTAATTAAACAAAAGCTTGAAATGTTGGGTCACCAGAGTCAGCCTCCCTTCAGAGCAGATGCTGACCTTTTTCATAGATGTACTCCTATTGTGGGGCATCCCAATTTTAAGAATCTAAATCGTCTGATTTGTATCAGGCTCCTAGAAAGGGTAGATGACACTTAATCTATCATGAATCAGACATTTGCTACAAATTTGCCATCTGAAAATCACTCATGTACCTCATACATAAGACAGAGTTTCACCATGGTCATTATCAGAGAAAGTTCTCAATGGGAGAGGTGGTAAGTACGAAGGGAGGGTCATTTCTACACAAGGAAATACAGAAATGGGCAGAATGGTTCTTATTCACAGTTTGGGCCTGAAGAACTCCCGCTCTGACATTCTTAGAGACATCAAGCTCAGAATCGGGGGAATAAGAAGAAAGAGGGTGAGCAGGCACCAGGCTTGCCCCCAGGATCCCGAGGGTTGCATATTTCAGAACCCAGGCAGGAAGTCCCTCCTGAGCCTGCAGCCGGGAGAGAGAGAAGAGTCCTTGATATAGAGTCACAGGAGGAATAAAAGAAGATGGGTCACTGGTTCCTGTCCCCAGTCCCTCCCCCTAAGATGTTCCCTAGAGAAACTACATGGAGGTTTGAAAAAACATTAAAACTTGAGAGTCAAGAGTAGACATGATATAAGCCAACAGTCCTGTGCAAAGTGCTCCCTCAGAAGGCAGCTCAAATGCTATGGGCCCTTTCTGCTTGCTCACATCACTCCATCACACATCAGCCCCATCCCATTCCCCACACTTGGGATCTCCACCCAGGTTATGTACCACCCATAGCTGTCTCCTGCCCCACCCAGAACATATGCTGTTCTCCCAGTGCCTTGTGGGAACAAGGTCTGGCACAGAAATAGGCTATGGATGTCAAAGACATAAACAAGGCTGCACAATCTCTAATGGGAGTAGTTGAAAACAACTTGTGAGAAAGCTAACAAGTTCATTAAGAAATAGGGTGACAGGTCCCCAGTTGGTGAAATACTGGAATGTCTATTTCTCTCATAATTTTCCTGTTTCATTTTAACCCCTCCGCATAAGAAGCTCCAGGTACAGCCCTGCCCGTCCATTCCTCCTCTCCTCACGTCCTCTTGCTCAGGCCTACTTTCATGCCCCCAGACCAAGCTGTATCATGCTTGTTCTCACAGAGACTTGGAAATTTGACAGTGCCTCCATTTGTCACCCCAATGCTTGTTACCATCCCCACACACCTGCACACCCCATAACTTCCCCTCCAGGCTTCACGACTTTGCAGTCTTACTATTGTAAATATTGTTGTACAGTTTGTAATCATCAAATAATCCCGTTGTCAAAGGCCTCGCCTGCTGCGCCTTCTCACCCTTGAGAAAGGCCAAGGAATCTATAAGGGGCGACCTTTCCAGAGAGCTTCAGGGTGATCTCTGTGTGAGACGCTATGTATATTCCTGTAAGATTGCATTTTTATCTAAGGAATGATGTTATTTAAAAAACAAACAAAAACAAACAAAAAAAAACAAGAATTGCAAATAAATTTCTTAACAATGTCTACATTGGTTTAATTGTATCTTCTCTCTTCCATATCCCTTTTCTTCTGTTTTCTAGAGGTCACAGAAATACACTTAAATCTGAAATAATCACCTGGTTCTCCAAAGGGGAGAAAGGCTGGGGGAAACATGTGAATTCTGAAAACAATGATAATCTCTAACCTTATTTCTGCAATGAAGTTGTTTATTCACCTCTTCCTTCTAATGAAAAAAAAAGGTTAACAGAAAAAAATGTTCAAAAGTTGACAAGAAGATAGAATAGGAGGAATTAAATAGAAAATCCACAAAATAAAAGAGCTGCCCCACAAATATTTGAAAAGGCACAAAACTGGTTTTAAATGAATGAGGGAAAGGAAGGAGGATGGAGGGAAGGGAAGAGAGGAGGAGGGAGCAGGGTGATAATGTATTTTAAAGTACTTTGAAGACTATAAAAATGCAAGGTTTTTTTGTGGTTATTAAACTGACTCAAGACAAGTTTTCCAGAATAATTAATTATCAGTAAAAATAATTTGTCCCAGAAACACATGTGTCTTAGTTGTATACAATTATAAGAATAGAAACCCTCTCATCCTCTCCTGATGGTTCATCAAGTCCATTCTGGGAAATGCAGGGCATCAGCCAACTTCCCTGCTTCTCTGCGAGAGCCTCCCTCTGCCCTGCCCCACCACTAAGACCCTGAGCTCTGAAATGAAAGGTTGTATGAGAAGAAAAGAGGATTCGAAGGGCTGGAGAGAGTACCAGAGGACCAGCCCGGAGCAGATTCAGGGGGTTCCACCAGGACTTGCCCACAAGAGCTTGACACCTTGACAGATCGCCACCAATTGTGAGATGTCATTTGTTACCAGTAATTATTAAAGTGCCAAAGTTTGCAAATGCTACTTTTAATCAGCTAAAACAGATTCAAGATTTATCCTATAATGAAATTATTCTAACTGGCTATGCTTTCTCGAATGGGAGTAAAAGGAGTGGAGGTATAGCCAATGGCAGGGATTAAACACAATATTGGGAGCATGTCACCAAAGCGAGTTGTCCCTGATGTGTGTAGGGCCTCACTTCTGCATTATGACTTTGTGTCAGCTGTTTAAGTCTGCTCTGGCCTTCAACCCCTCTTCTTGCATTAGGTCTGCTTCTGCCCATTCCTTCCTTCCTCCCCACAAAGGAGACCTGGTTATTAAACTGATTGGTCCTAGTATTAGATATCGATTGGGTCACAGTTACTAATGGCCTGGGTTACTGCATGGTAAAAAGTCAGTATACATACATGACACTCTCGTGTACTTTTATTTTTCTTGCCTCCATATAGTAAGCAAAATTAAGCATTCTTTCCTTATCCTCATCTCTTTTCTTCTCTCTCTCTCTCTCTCTCTCTCTCTCTCTCTCTCTCTCTCTCTCTCTCTCTCTCTCTCTTTCCATATGGTTTATCAGATAAGTGGGTTCAGCAATCTCTCAATCTCTTGCTCTCCCTGGGCACATTTGGATGTATCAACACAAGAATTTCAGCTGTGGGAAGTGGGGGACCCTAAAATGACCATGAGGCAAAGTGATGGACGCCAAACCAGGCTTCAGAGAGCTCTACTCTACACTGTATATTATTAAACACTATTCCAGCTAATAATAAAATAGCACTTATATTTCTAATTGGCTACAATTCCATGTATATGATTTCCTGGGGAATCTCACAGGGAAGAGAGGCAGGGCAGGACTTGGCACTCTTGAGCAGCTTAAATAACATTAAAATCCCACAAAATCCCATCAGATAGGCTGACCCTTTAGCCCAGGTGTTTCAGTGATACCCCACTGACATTCTATGTGACACAATTTTGGAATCAAAAAATATAGTTAATATATGTATATGCAATTATCTATGTGGCATGATTCCTCATACCCAATAAAGCCTTCTCCTCTTACAACTAACACATGCAATTCTAGCATTAGTGTCTTCTCTTTAACTTAAAGAGTTATTCACAAAGTATGGTTTCTGAACCACACATCAGAATCATTTGGGATGTTTGATCAAAACAAATTCTTGAGCCCTTACCCAAAATTACTAAATCAGATTCTTGGAGATTGGAGTCCATCAATATGCATTTCAGCAAGCTCTCCAAGTTATTCTGACTGAGATCAACTTTAGGGATCACTGGAATCAGACTTTGGTTTCTGTTAAAATTCACGTTCCCTGGGGAAAAAAAAAACCCTCTTTAAGCTTCTTTCTTCCATTGCATTCCCGTGAAAACCAAAAGTCTGAGGGGATAAGTAAAAGACCCAACAGGTTTTGATGGAAATGGGGGCAATGATTGTCATCATATGACAAAAGATGCAAGGGGGTCTGGCTAAAAGGGCCAGAGGCATCATGAGACAAACTTCTCCTATTCCACCTACCTAAAAATTTTGATTTGTCTGGGGAAGCAATGAAGTCCTCTAAGGCAGGTGATCTGGCCTCTGTTCCAAGGTCCAGTAATAAATGGACCTTGACCTTCTGCACAAGATTGCCATCTTAAACATCATATTAGGAAACTGGAAAGACTTCTGCAAACTCCTTTGAGGGGATGGTGATCCTCAGAGTCAGGCTACTATCAGTGAGACTCTCTAGCATTCCTCTCTAGAGCTTCTTAGGCTAGAGGAATGGCAACACTCTCTAGCAGGAATAAGTCAGAGTAATGGGCTGGGGCTTGATAGTATAAAGAAAGGACAAGGAAGAGAAGATTCTCAAATGTTAGGGGAGAAGGTCCTGAGGAATTAATGACCTTTTCTTCAGGCATTCTTCTAACATATCACTAAAGTGGTAGTCTCCTATAAACATTCTACCTAATAATCTTGAAATGTCAAGCTTGTTTTCAGAAAAGGGGAAGATCTGAAATAAACTAGAATTGGGATGACCACATCACATGGTCACCCCAACTTGTTTAAAAGTAGGACTTTTGAGAGTAAAGAGGGCCTGATCCCTTAGTTGTCCCAGTCCAACTAAGACATCTGGTCATTCTGGTTAGACGATGAAATGGAGACAGAGAGAGAGAGTGGACTAGAGAAGAAGGAGCATAGGTTGGCTGGCACTTGGTAGACAGATCCTCCCTAATCTCCACTCTTGGCCCTACCAGTCAAGTATCCACGGACTGACCTTTTAAAATAAATCATATTACATAATGATGTCCAGTGCTTCTCCATAATGCTCAAATTAAAACCCAAAATTTCTACCATGATCTATAAAGCCTTATATATCTGACCTCATCTATCTCTCCGCTTCTCAAACCTCATTTCCCACCATTGTCCCTATCCTACACACTTGCCTCCAGCTATACTGACCTTCTTCTTGTCCATTAAATACCCAAAATTTATTCGCTCCTTTGCCGGTTATCAATGCATTGCCTCTCATCACTAAATCCACATTTCTTTACCCTGCTCTGTGATACTGGAGCTTGACCCTACAGACATTTCTCCTTTGCCAGCTGGCTCAATATCAGTAGAGGCTTTGTCAATGGAGGGCACTGAAGGGACACTGCAAGGTCACTGCTGAATAAAGAAACGTTCTTTACAATTTTGTTATGTTATTTTTAGGCACAATAGCCAGTGGAGTGGTATGTGAGAGTCCAGGTAGTGCTCATCTCATTAGCCCTTGTAGACCAACTCCAGACAGCTGAGGCCCTCCAGGAAGTTTCTTCACCACCAGCTCTGGCCCATGCCCTCTGGTAAGTTTCCTTAGCGGTAGCAGGTTGTGTGCTCCTATGGCAGCCACATCTCTCCAAAGAGGTCTGAATCAGCCTTGATGAGTAGTGGGCTCTTCCGAGAGCTCTTCCAAGTTCTTAGTTCCTTCCTAATTTACTTTTCCTCAGCCATAGAGGTAGTAGCTGCTTTTTGTACTTGCTACTTCTAGTTTGTTAGTAAACCACATCTTATAAGTTATTATCCTTTATATTAAATTTTTCCTGTTTAAATTACGGGTGTGGTGTCTGGCTCCTGATTGGACCCTTAAATAGGACTGGTACAGGGAGTGCTCTGAAGAGACAGACACTCAGGATGGGATTTGAAAATGGGTTTGGTCATGTGTTCAGGTGTGAGGGCAGTGCAGAGTTCCTTTCCAGTAGGAAATTGGATGTGAATTATCCATGAAATATAATGACATTCCAATTAATTAATCACATGTGGTTGACTATGATGAAGTGCTAATTAAAGCAAATGCCTTGGGAACCCAAGTAGCTACTGCATTTGATTGTCATGGCAGTAGCAATGGCAAGAACTGTGGTGTGGAATTTCCTTCCCTGAGTATATTGCAGCACTTACAGAAAGAAAAGGACAAATTCGAGATTATAATCTGAATGTCAGAGAGCTTCCATGACAGTCCTATCATAATCTCATATTTCTTATAACCACAGGACCAATATTGCTGATTATCAAACACAAAATTTAACTGGGCAAGTGACAGAATTACAGCAGTTAAATTCAGTCTTTACAAGTTTCTTATGTGAAAGTTATGACACTGGTTGAGAAACAATGAGACTCTGAAACTTGAAGAAATCTAGCAGGGTTCCAATAAAATCAAGAATCTCAAATCTACAAGTCACTCTGAGCATCCCTTGACAATGTATGTAAGTCAGTACCACCATGACTGGCCTTCCCTTGGCTGCAAAGCCCTATGATAACTTCACCTGTGGCAGATACCTTTAAAGGGATGCCCATCCTCCTCAAGACCCAATATTATCACCTCCTGTTGCTACTAGACCCACAATTTGGACCAAATCTCAACATGTTTTATGGACTCATATATAGAGTATTGATGTAAGAATGTCCAAACATGTAGAAATTTTTTATAAGAGTTCATTAGACTTATTTGAGCCAAAGGACATACTTAGAAGCAAGATTCCAACAGACAGAGAAAATGCTTCCCAAAATGACAGTTTGCAGTTTCTTTTATACATTTGGAATTAAAGAGGGAACCTAAGGAACATTAGACAAACTTGGGAGAAAGCAAAGCAGAGAAATCTACCTGTGATTGGATTATAGGATAGCTAACAAGATCATGCGCTCTCTTGAGGGTGGTTACACTTCTGAGGGTCTGAAAAAGAGGCATTTCAAAGGTATGTTAAGCTAGATGCATAAAAGCAATGGGCAGGGTTTGCTTAAGGTGAAGATATAGGCCTGAGGTGTGACAACTCCCCATTACCTTCCTAGTTAGGAATTTATGATCAGATCACCCTATGAGATTGCTTTTGGTTAGATTTATTATACAGCACTTTTTCTTCCACAACAATATGACCCAGGAGGAAACAGCTTATACACTAAAAGAATTGAAAGACTTTTTCTAATATATATCATGTTAGAAACCTTGAAAAATGTATGTGGGAGTAGATTCTAAGGGAGTTAGACCAAGAAAGGTGAATTATAACACAATATCAGGCCAAATTAATTTATATGTATGCACTTACTAGACAGTCAAGATTTCATATTTTAAATTATGCAGAGGGAAGTGGTTCTTAAATCATACTTAGTTGATTGACATTTGTAATCAATGTTGCCTTCTGCTTAATGAGAGTAAAATGCCAGTTTCCAAGGTCTGATATGGAGGAAGAAATCCAAAGGTTTAGGAAGAGAAGAATGTCGATGCAGATTTATCATGTGTAACAGGCACACCCATGCCCCCAAACTGCATCTTCTGAGAAGGCTCAGAAGAAACTTCCCTTCATTAAGATTTTGAAAAATAAGTAAGTGAAGAAGTATCCTTTAAAAGTTCTGTAGTTGCTCTCATTTATAGACTAGATATGGGGAATGTTACTTTGATATCAATGGGGTTAATGGAACTCTAGAGTAACAGAAGCCAAAAGGCAGCATGTAACTGCCTAAGACACATTCACCATAAAGGGCAGCAGGAACAAAGGTAATCAGAATGCTTCGGCCTACTGGGATCTCAAATGGTGGTTAATTGATTACATAGTGATAAATGAAATAGCCTACTAAAATATTCTATAGCAGGAGTCAGCAAACTATGACCCATGAGCCAAAATCAACCTTCTATCTATTTTCGTAAATAGTTTCATTGGAAAACAGCTACACCCACTCATTTACATACTGTCTATGGCTGTTTTCCTGCAACAACAAGCAGTTGTGACAGAGACTATTTGGCTTGCAAAGCCTAAACTATTTATTATCTGGCCCTTAACAGAAAAAGTTTGCAAGTCCTGATCTATGTTACTGCAAAACGTGTAGGTACATTAGTTATAGATCCATTTTGAGTCACTGCAATGAAGTGTCATGGCCTCTCGCTCAGTTTCCAGTCCTAAGCCAATTTACAGATCTAGACTCCCTTGATTGAAGGGGAGGGACTCTGCAGCATTTCCCCAAGTCTATACAGTAAATGTTCCTCTAAGACTACCCTGAAGAGATCTGTAACCATCTGCTGGAGTGACCGGGCACTGAAGAAAAGGAAATACCCAGACTACTAAGGTATTGCTAGACATGGGCTCTGAATTGATGCTAATCCCTAAGGACCCTAAACACCACTGTGCCTCACCTGGGCAAAGTAGGATTTATGGTGTTCAGGTAAGACAGATACTTCATAGAATTGTCTAATCAAGGAACCAATTTCACAACATAGGCAGTATAGGAATAGGCTCATGCCCATGGGATCTTACCACAATACCCCATCACCCCAAAGCAGATGGCTGAACTGAAAAGTGGAATAGTTTACTGAGAACTCAGTTACAGTATCAATTGTGACACAACACCCTGAAAGGATGGGGTCTGTCTTAAAGGTTACAATATATGCTTTAAATCAGAGACCACTATATGGTGCTGTGTCCCATATAGTCAGAATATATGTATCTGGACATCAAAGAGTGAAAATGAGAGAGGGTCCTCTCATTATACCTTTAAAAAATTAGCAGATTTTTTGCTTCCCATCCAATCAGAACTTTCCTGGTTTGGAGCTCTTGCTTCACAATGGACAAATGCTTCCATCAGAGGACTTAACAATTGTTCCATTGATATGGAATAAGAGACTACCACTTGGCCATTTTGGGACCCTTATGCCACTGAATGGGCAGAAGAGAGAGTTATTCTATAGGCTGGAGTGACTGATCACAATTATCAATGAGAAATTCGGTTGCTGATACACAATGGGAACAAGGAAGACTAAATATGGAACCTAGCACACTTCCATACTCAGTAGTAAAAGTTAATGAAAACTATGAAACAAACAAACAGGAGAAAAAGCAAGATTCTTGAGGATTCAGACCCTTAAGAAACAATGGTTTGGGTCATCCCACCGGGATAAGAACCCTAACTACTTAAGTTTCTGGCTGAGGATAAAGGAAAAATTGAATGGGATGTAGAGAAGGAAAACAGATATCAACTATGACTTTAGATCAATTGAAAGGATTGTATTAGCTTTGCATATTTTCTTTTTTGTATATATAGTAACTATTTTCTTCTCTCTTCTTCTCATTATTTTATATAGAAGTTGTTGAAAGATAACTTTATAATTTAGTCATTAGGTAACAAAGTTTTAATGGAACTATGACTAAATTTGGAAGTACGGAATGTAGGCAGCAAGGGGCGTAATAATTGTTGAGACCATCTCCATTTGGGGTAACATGTGAGCAATTCTTCCTTATACAAAAAAAATAGCTATAACTTGTAAGGTGGAGTTGTTTCATGGTTGTTTGGAAGTTCAAATGTGTGTTGAAAATATATATGGAAACTGAACAGCCACAAGGGTAGAATGTGCCAATTATTGCCGCTCATCTCCAAAGCCACCCATTTTTGCCTTGCTTTATGATACTAGGGCTAGACCCTATAAATGTTACTCCTTTGCAGGATGGTTTGATGCCATTCTATTTCTCAATAGATAAAATAGGTAATACTAAAAGGACACTGGAAGATATAGTAGAAAGAAAGGAATTCTTTCCGATATGCTATTTCTTGGAGCAGCAGCCATTGCTTTGGTATGTGAGAGGCTTGGTAGCATTGACTTAAGTAGCTCCATGAATGACTCCACCTGCACTCTCTGGTAAATTACTCTGCTTCTACAGATTAGTGCTGACCCAAGCTTGCCGCCCTATTTATTCCCCACAGGCTACCGTTCCTGTGGCAGCCATACCATTTCTTCCCTGTCAACTCTCCCTCAGCCCTGGAGGTAGAAGCTGCTTTCTGCAGTTGCTACTTCCAGACCCCTTAGAGACCGCTTTTTACTCTTTTGAGTAGTTAACCACCTTTGACTAGTTAATGAGTCTTCATATTAAAAGCTCCCTATTCAAATCACTGGTGTGGTTTCTCTCTGATTAATACCTGACCAGTACACAGTCTTCATCTGGGTAAGTAAATGCTCAAACACTGCCCAAATTGTCCTTCCTTGTGTTTAGACTGAAGCCTCTGATGCAGCATCTACCTATTTAAAAAAAAAAAAAAAAGATGGCACAGAACCAATCATTGGAAATCATTGCCTGCAACAAGAAAAGGGCCAGAGAAAGTGGATATAAAAAGTTTACTAAGATTTCTGGTCAAGATGGCAGACTAGATAAATACTGTGCTTACCTCCTTCCATGATCACATTAAAAGTACAACTAAATTATAGAAGTCACCCTGCATAACCATCTGAAGACAAGCTAAAAGGGACTCCTATAACTAAGGATATAAAGAAGAAGCCACATCAAGATTGGTAGGAGAGGCAGAGACGTTAAACAGGCTGGTCCCACACTCACATGTGGCTATTGAGAATCAGGAGAGATATCTCAGCTACAGAGGTCTCCACTGAGGAGCAAGGGATCCCAACCTGACATGGAGCTCCTTAGCTTGGAGCATCAGTGCTGGGAAGAGAAGTCACTACAACATCGGGCTATAAAAATCAATAGGATTCAGTCAAGGTGAGACAAGGTGCTGCAATAGACCCAGGCATTCTCCTAAAAAGGACCACACACAGACTTACTGGCTCACAAGCACTCACCTTAAGCTCCAGTGGAAGGATAGCGCTCAAAAGGCATCAGAAACATAGGAAGAGAAACAGAATTCTGTGGCTACAAGGAGAGGGCTGTAGAGAATTAAAGTGCTGCAGCTGCCATTGTTCCTGTGTTGAGCTCTCCTTCCACACAGCCTGAAGGCACAAGCAGGAGCCAAATCTAAATCTGCATTAATCTGGTGAATATAGCTTGCCCCAGCCTAGTGACTCCCTGAGGCCCTGCCTACTACTTGAACCTCTTTCAGTGACTGTTCCTCATGGGCAGCTGGCCTCTGCCTATGCTACAGACTTTCCTAAAAACTCTTAAAAGTCCACAGGTCCTGGGCAGGTGGCAAATGGCCTCAGCATGCCCTGCACTTCTTGCTGAGCCACCTCAGGCCCAGCACTAGTGGCAGCCAGCCTCCTCAGTTCATAGCATGGCCTCTCCTTGGTGCCTCTAGGGCCAGCATGGGTACCTACTACCCTGGATCATTTCATAGCTTCTATCAGGTGGATCTAGACCAGACACAGACAGCAACTGACTTTGATCTGCACCATAGCCCTCCCAAGAGTCCCCAGAACCAACACACTCAGTAGCTAGCTATAGACCATACCAGAGCACCACCAAATCTGTTCCACAAATGGCATACCCAAAGTGTGGTCTTGGCAGGTACTAGAGACACACTAGGGTGAATCCCACTCTCTGGGGGCAGTCCACACACATAGCAACTTGTCTCCTGTGGTCATGGCCAGTTCTTTCAGAGAATGTTCTTGAATGTCAGCCCCACCTAGTTGCTTGCCAACAGCCATCAAAGCTCAACTACAACAGGGGAGGCACACACTCAATGCACACGGGACACTCCTGGAGCACCTGGCTCAAGTGACAAGGGACACTGTGCCACTGAGCTCTCTATAGGATATCTACTACATAAGGCCACCCTGCTAAGACTGGGAGATATAGTGAATGTACCTAATACATAGAAACAAACACAGAGAGGCAGCCCAAATGAGGAGACAAAGAAACATGACTCAAATGAAAGAACAGAACTCCAGAAAAAGAACTAAACAAAGGGAGACAGGCTATTTACCAGATACACCGTTCAAAACCCTGGTTATAAGGATGTACCATGAACTTAGGGAAAGAATAGATGAAGTCAATAAGAACTTACACAAAGAGATAGTAAGCATAAAAAAGCACATAGAAATGATAAAAAAGAGTCAGACAGAAATGAAGACTACCATAACTGAAATAAAAAAAATACACTAGAAGAAATCAATAGCAGATTAGACTGAAGCAGAGGAACGAATCAGTGACTTAAAAGAAAAGGTAATGGAAAACACTCAATCAAAACAGCAAAAATAATTTTGGAGAATGACATCAGAAGCATGGTGGCTTGCGAGGTCCTCTGGATCTCTCCCCTTGAAGTGACAAGTTGAACACCTATAATTCAACAAAGGATTCCCTGCTGGATGCACAAACATTTCTAAGATATCTACGCATGAAACATCTGAAGGTGGGTGAATTGAGGTGAACAGGGGAGGGGGCAGGGAGAGGAGCAGAAACAGGTCCTCAGGTGCAGCCCAGAGCTCACTGCAGATCACGGGACAGGGGAGGAATCAGGCATTCTTGCCTAAGTGATCACCACATATTGAGGCCAAACCCAGCGACTGGGGCAGAGACTGAATACAGAAGTGAGACAGCAGTGTTTTGGCAGCCACCATTGCTACGCAGACAGTAAAGTCAGAGAGCCTCACTGCTTCACTCCCAGGCCGTTCAATGGGCCCCAGCAGAAACCGTAGCAGTGAATGTTGAGTTACAAAATAGAATATCAATAGCCCTGATAACTGGAGAAACAGCTCTTGATCAGCAGACACACACTGCAGCTAATCCCAGTGACATGGGTGGAAATACAGAGGTGAAGCACCTGAGGTCTGGCAGTTGCCATTATGGGGAGGAAAACGAACCACAAACAACCAAGTTGCTTCTCCGAGCCCACTCCTTGAGGCTGATTCCAGAAAGAGCACCTGGGGTACCCCGGGCTCTACAACATCTGCAGTACAACATCTGGCTACTTGGGGCAACACAAGCTCACCCACCACATTCTCCCATGGGGTTAGTTCCCTGAGACTGACCAAGGTAACTTGATCACAAAGGTGACGCCCACCTCCCCAGGGAATACAAGGCATTTCCACCACCCGGCAGAAATCCAAGAAGCATGAGAAGTGCAAGAGAAAATAAAACACTTGTGCCTCAGCGCCATCTACTTGGAAACAACAGAAAAACCTCTTCTTATCAGTCTGCTAAAGAAATAGCACTTAATTAAAAAAAAAAAAAGCAGATAACATTTCCATAAATGCCTAGCATAGAAAAAAATTCATCAAATATTATGAACAACCAAGGTAACAAGGCAGCTCAGAAAGAAAATGAAAAACCTCCAGAAAATAAACTTAAAGACATGGAAATGTCTGATTTAAATGACAGAATTCAAAATTGCAGTTCTGAAAAAAAGAAGTCGACAAGATGCGAGAAAACAGATAGGCAGTTTAATAAACTCAAACAAAATCAAAGAACAAAAGGAATACTTTACCAAAGAGATTAAAACTTTAAAAAAACAACCAAGTAGAATTTTTTGAGCTGAAGAACACAATAAAAGAAAAGAATGAAACTGTGAGCTTAGGAAACAAGGCTAACAAGATGCAGGAAAGAATCGGTGATATCTAAGACAGAAATCTGGAAATGATGCAGATTGAAGGAGAGAGAGACTTGAGAGTTTAAAAAAAATGAAAAAACTCTGTAAGGACTATCTCATTCCATCAGAAAGAGTAACGTAATGGATATGCCAGAAAAAGAGAGGGAGAAGAGAACAGAGAGTTGATGAGAACTTCCCAAACCTATAGAAAGAAATGGATGCTCGAGTCCAAGCAGACGGAAGCCCTAATTATCTCAATCCAAAAAGATCTTTTCCAATACACATTATATTAAACTAAAAACTTAATGATAAAGAAAGAATTCTCAACGAAGCCAGGGAAAAGATGACAATTTTTCAAGGAAATCCCATTTGAAAACCGTGACTTTTTTTTTTGGCCTCATTTATTATTTATTTATTTATTCTTTTTTTGTTGTTGTTATTTTTTTTTTATGGTGACATTGGTTAATGAAATCCAGTAAGTTTCAGGTATATAATTCAACAGTAAGGCATAAATATATTGCATTGTGTGTTCACCACCTATAATTAGATTACTTTCTAACACCACATACTTGACCCTTTTTATCCCATCTACCTCCCTTCTCCCCACTTACTCTCTGGTAACCACTAATCTATTGTCTATGTCTATGATTCTCTGTTTGTTTGTTCTGTTTGTTTGTTGCTTTTAGGTTTATATCCCACATATAAGTGATAGTATGTGATTTTCATTTTTTTCTGTTTGGCTTATTTTACTTAGTATGATTATCTCAAGGCCATCCATGTTATCACAAATGGTATATTCATCCCTTCTTATGGCTGAGTAATATTCCATTGTGTGTATATATATATATATATATATATATATATATATATATATATATATATATCACAGTTTTTTAGCCAATCATCTATCGTAGGACACTTCAGTTGCTTCCATGTACTGGCCATCGTGAATAATGCTGCTATGAACATCAGTGTGTAAATATCTTTTTGGATATGAGTTTTCAAGTCTTTAGGGTAAATACCCAGTAGAGAGATTGCTAGATCATATGGTAGATCAATTCTTAGTTTTTGAGGAACCTCCATACTGTTTTCCATAGTAGGTGTACCAATTTTCAGTCCCACCAGCAGCATTTGAAGGTTCCTTTTTCTCTGCATCCCCTCTAACATTTGATATTACTGTCTTGTTGATAACAGCTATTCTAACAGGTGTAAGATGGTATCTCATAGCTAGCAATGATGAGTATGTTCACGTATGTTTATTGGCCATTTGTATGTCTTCTTGGGAGAAGTATCTGTTCAGGTCCTCTGCCCATTTTTTATTGGATTGTTTGTTTTTTTGTTGTTATTGAGTTGTATGAGATCTTTGTATATTTTGGATATTAGGCATTGCTTGCAAATATATTTTTCCATTCGGATGGTTGTATCTTTACCATGTTGACAGTTTCCTTTGCTGTGCAGAAGGTTTTAGATGGATGTAGTCTCATTCATTTAATTTTGCTTTTACTTCCCTTGCCTTCGAGGTTAAATTCATAAAATCCTCTTTAAGTCCAAAGTCCATGTGTTTAGTTCCTATGTTTTCTTCTACACACTTTATAGTTTTAGGTCTTATATTCAGGTCCTTAATCCATTTTTAGTTCTTTTGCAGGTAGCCATTTTAAGTATGTTGATTTTTCCAATTCAACAACTTAAAATATCTTTACATTTTTTTGTATCTTCTTCGATTTCTTATAGTTTTTATTACATAGATTTTTCACATGTTTAATTTATTCCTAGATATTTTATTCTTTTTGTTGCAATTGCAAAAGGAATTCTTTTTCCACTTCTTTTTCTGACAATTCATTATTAGAGTATAGGAACACTACAGATTTTTGAACATTGATTTTGTATCCAGAAACTTTACTGTATTCGCTTATTGTTTCTAGTAGTGTTCTTGTGGATTCTTTAGGGTTTTCTATGTAGAGAATCATGTCATCTGCAAATAGTGACAGTTTGACTTCTTCATTTCCTATTTGGATGCCTTTTATATCTTTCTCTTGCCTAATTGCCCTCGCTAGGACCCTCCAATGTTATACTGAATAACAGTGGCAATAGTGGACAGATTTGTCTTTTCCTGATCTTACAGAAAAGGTTTTCAATTTTTTACCAGTAAGTATAACGTTGACTGAGGGTTTTTCATATGTAGCCTTTATTATGTTAAGGTACTTTCTTTCTACACTAATTTCATTAAGTGTTTTGATTATAAATGGATGCTGTATCTTGTTGAAGGCTCTTTCTGCATCCATTGATATGATCATAGTATTCTTATTTTTTAATTTGTTTATATGGTGTATCACATTAATCGATTTGTGTATGTTGAACCAAACCTATGCCCCTGGTGTACAATCTCTCTAATATGTTGCTGTATTTGGTTCACTAGTATCTTATTTAAGAATTTTGCATCTGTGTTCATGAGAGACATTGGTCTGTACTTTTCTTTTTATGTGTTATCTTTACCAGGTTTTGGTATCAGGGTAATAAAATGAATTTGAAAGTATTGCCTCCTTTTTGATTTTTTGAAAGAGCTTGAGGACAAGAAGTATTAACTCTTCTTTGAATGTTTGGTAGAATTCACTGGTGCAGCTATCTGAACTTTTACTTTTGGGTAGGTTTTGATGATTATTTCAATTTCCATTCTGTGGATTGGTCTATTAAGATTTTCCAGTTCTTCCTGATTCAGTCTAGGAAAGTTGATCCTTTCTAAGTACTTGTCCATTTCTTCTAGGTTATTAAATTTGGTGTTATATAGTTTTTCATAGCATTCTTGTACGATCCTTTGTATTTCTGCTGTGTCTGTCATAATTTCTCCTTTTTTTATCTCTGATTTTGTTTATTTGTGACCTTTCTCTTTTTTCTTTAGTGAGTCTAGCCAGAGGTTTTTTAATTTTATTAAACTTCTCAAAGAACCAGCTCTTGTTGCATTTATTTTTTTCTTTTCTTGTTTTTTGTTTTCAATTTCATTTATTTCTGCTCTGATTTTGATTATTTCTTTCCTTCTGCTGATTTTAGTCTTCATTTGTTCTCCCTCTTCTAGTTTTAAAGATGAAGAATTAGGTTGCTTATTTGGGCTCTTTCTTGTTTTTTGAGATAGGCCTATAATGGCATAAACTTTCCTCTTATGACCACTTTTGCCATATCCCAAAAGTTTTGATATGTTGTGCTGTCATTATCATTCATCTCTATGTATGTATCTCTTGATCTCTTTTTATTTTTTTTTTCTGACCCAGTCGCTCTTCAGTAGCATGTTGTTTAATCTCCATGTATCTGTGGTTCTTCCTGCTTTCTTTTTACAGTTGATCTCCAGCTTCAAAGCATTATGATCAATGAATATGGTTGGTATGATTTTATCCCTCATATTTATTAAGGCTATCTCTGTGTTCCAGTATGTGGTCAGTCCTTGAGAATGTTCCATATACACTAGAGAAGGATGTATAAGCAGCTGTTTTGGGATGAAAGGCTCTGTAAATGTCAATTATGTCCAGTTGGTTTAATGCGTCATTTAAGGATGTTTGGATGATCTGTCTAATTCTGACAGAGAGGTATTTAGGTCTCCTTCTAC